>JAQGCH010001168.1:0-17004 GCA_034699485.1 Nanhermannia elegantula | reverse complement strand
TGTTATCTGAAAAACGCTTTTTTCAATAGGTGGGCACTAAATACAGGTCAGATATCGCGATGTCAGTGAGCTTCGGTCAAATCTAAATCTGTGATTAAATAAGATGTAATTAAGTGCTAAATAACGAGCAAATGTTGTAACAGGTCTTTCACAAAATGAGTTTATGGTCACCCGTGGATCTGGTTTCTGGTGGGACCGGAACAAGAAATGCCAATATAGCCCACAATTCTATCAATTCTTCGCATTTTAGAAGTGAGTTTTGTAATGAATGAATTTGTTTCTCGATTTGCTTGATTTTGATGCCAATTATGTTTATTTGTAATGAACTACCAATAGTTGTTGAAGAAGTGTTGGGTCATTTGTATGCTAACCCAACTTCAGACTTTCGTTTGTCACCTACTATTAGTTCTATCGGTTTTGAAGGCAAGATATTTAATTTTATTTGTTCTCCGATTAAGATTTTATTGCATTCATTATTATTTGGAATTTGAATTTGAGTTAATCACAAATGATATCATTATTTGCATATGAATTATACAAAACTCGTTTCATTCACTGAATTGCTATTACTTATGCACGAAATTGAATCACTTGTTACACGTTTTATGAAATGATATATAAATAGTAATTATTGGAAATTTAATTTGATTTTAATTTGATCATAGGTGCCAAACGTGAAGATAAATCTTCTGCACACAATTTCACAAGTAGTTTATTATACGATCATTTGCTTCGTAGAAGTTCTTCCAAATTAAGTGATAACAGCAATGTTATTACTAAAGCCGTAAACTCACCCATAAATTGGTAAATAAATTTTATTTTATATTTCTATTCACAGATTTCTTTAATTTATTTATTATTTGCAGTGTTGTGATGTCAAGCAATGAAACTTCTTCTACATTACAAAATATTAGTAAGTTTTCCACTCATTTACCATATTTTCAAAAGTTTCTGTAATTAAATGCCATTAAGTTATAAATAAATATCAATAACTTATTGAAATCCATAAATAACTAAATATTAATTAAAGACTTTGTGTTATTTGAAGGAAATGGTAAAAGACATGCGATAAAAGGTTTAATAAACATAAACCAACTGTCGCGCGGATCCAATTCCTTGCCATCACATGAATCGGAAACAACACAAGCATTACCTCTCGTGAAATCTAAAGCTAGTGATGAAGTCAATGAAAATTGTGATAACATTTATAAAAGTATTAAACAGACAATGAGTAACAATGAAGAAGAGGACTCCTTTTTGCCATTGGATTTGTGCGTAAAGAAGTCGAGAGTTGATTCAGAAGAGAGTTATACTACAAATAAAAACAAGATATTTCCCAAATCGAGTTCACCTCATAATAATATAAGCACAACAATAAATACGCCTCAATATAACCCATTGTCTCAAATTCGAAAACGTGGCCGAAAGCCTAAATCACTTTTAGCCCATTCAAGTAATCTTATAGTTCCGTCGACTGCATCCACTCTTACAAATTTGATTGACAATAAGCCTCGGAAAAGGGGAAGACCTCCAACTCTATCACCTCCGCTTTGCTCTCAACTGCCTCTCGCGGCGCATTCATCCAATCTAAGTAAGGCCTTGTCTTCGGGTGCCTTCAGTCAGCATCACTTTCCATATGCAGTCTTGAATACTCCACTTCAACCCGGATGGCCATCACTCAGCTCAACCGGACAATTGATATTTCCCGATAAGTTGAATGGTAGTGAAGCTCGACATGAGATTAATAACTATAAACTCAATAAAAATAATACACTTGAGCCAAATGTATCTGAAAGTAGTGATAACATCGACTCCTTAGCGAGTGATTCAGAATCTAATGAAGACGAGTCTAATTCGGATTCAGGCTCTCAAACGAGTGGTAATAAGACTTCGGATTCACACGACAAGAGGTCTTTTGACCAAAAACTGCTGCCGGACGAAAAGGAGTTAAGAATACCACTACAACATGGGTTAGTTTTTTTGCTTTTATACTTCTTTTGCTAGTTTTGCAAACATTTATAACAAATACATCAAATTTATACTATAGTTGGAAACGACAAACAAATATTATAAGTTTTGGCAAATCCGGTCTTAAAGGAGAAGTTGTTTATTGCTCTCCATGTGGTAAAAAGCTTAGAAGTTATCCCGAAGTTATTAGAGTAAGAATTTATTTGATAATTATTATAAACTTTTATTAATAAAACTGAACATTTGTTTAGTATTTATCAAAGAATGGAATCACAAATATTTCAAAAGACAACTTTAGTTTTAGTTCGAAAGCAATTATCGGAGAATTCTTGGGAAGGGTTAATGAATTAGGAAATGAAGTGAGTTATAAAAATTATGACATATTTTATCAAATGATTAACTAAACAACTCCTCAAAGATATTGTTAAATGAAGAAGAAGTAAAGGCACAAATAGAAGAGGTGAAAAGGTCCCGACGCAGTCGTGCTATAGCTTTAAGTTTAGATAAAAAGAGAAAATTAAAGAATTTGAGCGACTCATTGATCTGTGAAGATATTCAACAAAAAGATACTCAATTGAGAAATTTAATAGAGAGGACCAGAGCTATAATACCCAGAGATGCCAAACGATTAAAATTGGAGGAAATTAAAAAATTAAGGGAAACTGATATTAATCTCAAAGAACAAGAACGTGTGGGAAAAATTGAATTAATGAAATTGGAAAAAGTGGCTAAAACTCAACAAATTGAAGAGGTTTGTCATCTAATCGTTGTTTATTTGATAAATAATTGCTTAAATACTTTATATACTTAATTAAATGATTAGAGAGTTATAAATGTACTGTTTTAAGAGTCAGTTCTGTGTCTTTTTCTAATGCTTTAAACCTTATAATAGGCTCGAAGGAAAAGACGTGAGGAGTTAGAGAGACAAAGACAAGATGAGATGGTGAGGAAAGTACAGGTCAGTCCAACTTTGAATTTTATTTTGAACTTCAAGCTATTAAAGCAAATATTAGATTATCTTAACTGAGATTTCTATCAATTAAAATGTGCTAAACATTGACAGGAACGAGAACTAAAGCGACAACAGTTAGAAATAATGCGCGAACAAGAAATGCAAAGACGTCGAGAATTACTAATAATGGCTGATCTCGAAAGAGAGAGAAGACGTCAACATATGATGTTAGTGCGAGCTCTTGAGGCGCATAAAAAACAAGAAGAAAAAGAACGGAAGAAAGAAGAAGTTTTAGCTGAAAAGAGAGCGATTCAAGAAAGAAAAATACAGAAGAGGAGACTCGAAATGGAATTATTGAAAGAACTGAAGAAACCAGTGGATGATATGATGTTAAAAGATCTGCAGCCATTGCCTACACTTAATCGAATCCCCGGATTGAAACTTCCGGGTAAGGCATTTGCTGACACTCTAATGGTGTTTGAATTTCTGCACAATTTTGGCGAAACTCTTGGTTTTGATATGGATAGTCTTCCAACTCTTAATACTCTGACAATGGCTTTGCTCAACTTGGATGAAAGTGCTGAAGAAGAATTATTATCAGTTATACACCATCTTCTAGTGTGTGCTATAGAAGACCCGGGAATACCAACAAATATTGTTACAATTATGGGACAAAAATTGAAAGACGCGCCGATTACTAATTATAACATCACTGAAATATTGAGGTTATATTTTCTTTCGTTCGACTATAATATTAGAGAAGATGCTAAAGAACATAGAGTTGAGAGTCGAATGGTTCAACTGCTCGACAACGCCTGTCCTTTCCTTTCGTTAAACGCTATTCAAAAGGCAGAAATACTTGCATTTCTTTGCAATGAACTGCTTTGTAATCAGGCTATTGTTAAGCAAATCGACGAAAATATCGAAACAGTTGCGAATATCAGACGCGATAAATGGGTTCATGAAAACGAACTCAGAAAATGGAAAACAATTAAACAAAAAAGAGAGAAGAAAACTGAACAGCAAGACGACAATAAAAAGACTGACTTAGAAACTGCTGATGACGAGAGTGGGGACAGCGAAGCAGAGGAAGGATTGAACGGTTCAATCAATACAACCGCTAATGACTCTGAAGACGAGCCCGGGCTTAGTAATGAAGAAATTGATAAAAAGATTGAAAAATTGAATAAACAATGCAATCAAATGAACAATAAATTAAATAAAGCAACGAATATGTATAGAGTGACTGCACTCGGACAGGACAGGTATAGAAGAAGATATTGGGTTCTTCCCAATGCAGGCGGAGTTTTTGTAGAAGCTCTTGAATCGGGAGAACCCGAAGAAATTGAAAATAATGTTTGGACTGAAGACGAAGAACGTAAAAGAACAGACGAAGCGGTTAAAGGGGAGGATATACTCAATGACACTAATGAAGAAAATTCAGATAAAGAAGAAAAGACAGCTATTATCGAATCATCAAAAGTTTCTTCTGTTCAAGAAAATCAAGAGAAAGTCGATAAGACTGTTGAAGATAATGATGAAGAGGAAGATAAAAGTGAAGTTAAATCCGAAAGTTTGACAGAAGAAAAGAAGCCAACCATAGAAAAAGATAAGGATTGTGTTGAGAAAAAATCTGAAGTGAAAAAAGTTGAAAATATTGAAAATTTGAGTCTTTCAAAGGTTGAAAAGAAGCCCGACTTAAAGCTTGACTCAAAGCTTGACTCAAAGATTGATTCAAAGATTGATTCAAAGATTGATTCAAAGATTGATTCAAAGATTGATTCAAAGATTGACTCAAAGATTGATTCAAAGATTGACTCAAAGCTTGACTCAAAGATTCACTCAAAGATTCACTCAAAGGTTGACTCAAGGATTCATTCAAAGATTCACTCAAATAAAGATTCAAACAAACATAAAGATTCCGGAAATAACAGCCAAACGGATATTCAATCATCTTTACAAAGTGACAGTCCATGGATGTCACCATTCTTCGCCTCTATGTTGGCCGGATCTCTAATGCTTAATAACGGAAACGTCTCCTCAAACAATGGGTTGTCTGCCTCTCAACTGCCGCTTTCATTTCCTTTCGGTTTAGATTTGGGTAACAATAACGGAACTGTCTCTAAACCAAATCAGTCAAACAAAACGTGGTTTAGTGTTTTGCCTCGAATGCCATGTGATAACCAAACACTTTTGAATTCATCAAAATTAGATTCTATAAAAATAGAAGACTTGGAAACATCAAAACAGAACAAATCACAAAATAAATTAAACGAAACAAACATTTCATCTCAACAACAAAAGCTTTTACAACAGTCTCCACTCTCGTCATTAATGAATGGCTTACCGTCTAATCTTTTTATGCAGGCGTTTCTCTATCCGCATATATTGAGCTCACTATTCAATCAGCACAGCTTAGGAGGCGGTCCGTGTCCTCCAGACACGTCTCCCTTTTCATTTGGCTCTTCGTCTTCGAGGAAGGTTTCATCGACTCCACCATTAAACTCATCACAAACTACAGAAACAATCAGTTCTGAAGCACAAGAATCATCAGTTAAACAAACAACTAATACCACATCGAATTGCGATAATTTAGTTGAAGGAGATTTAGATGTTTGTCCATCACTTCAAAAACGAATTGCACAACAAAGAGAACAGCAGTTCGATCGGCCACAAAAAATACCAAATGAGTATCAGTTCGGGTGGTGGAGAATCACTGACTCCTCGCAACTTAAGATAATGCTCGAAGTATTACACGGAAGAGGAGTTCGTGAAAGACAACTACAAAAGCATTTGATGAAGTATTTGAATTACGCGTCACAGTCTTGTAAGTCAAATGTGGCTGAACTCGAAATTACAGATATGGATAGATATATATCCGAAAACTGTGCATTCGGTGCTCCAAAAGAAGGTAAATGTCCGCACGATATTTGCATAGGAAGTGAATGGTGTAAAGAAGTGGCGCTTCGGTTTGACATCGCTGTCTTGGAACAAATCGAAGGACTTGAAGAGAAAATCGCGACTTCGAGTATGCAAATCAGGAATTGGAAACCAATGCCTAGAATTTCTTGTAATGAAAATATGAAATTTTGTGCGGCCGCAGCTTTTGTTGAACGTAATAAAAATTTATCAGAGCTTAAGCTCAAGGATTCAATTGATAAGAATATAAATGTAAATAATGATAGTAATGGTGATAGTAATGACAGTAATTCTTCTTTAATTATTAACGAATCTCAATGTCAATCATTAAGTGAAGTGAAATCCGGTGAAATAAATCCTGTATCAGTAGGGCGTGAAAGACTTCTAGCGCTCGAAGCTGTGATAGAAAGGCGTTATCTCAAACCTCCCTTAGGTTTCAAAAGTAACACTATTTTAATTTCAACCAATGCCGATTTGGGACAAATCGATGACTTCAATGACAACGCGGCTGATGAGAACGCCACCAGTGGTCTCTTGAGATGGAGAGATGCTGTCCGAGAAGCCAAGTGTAGTGCAGAGATTGCTTTGTGTTTGCATTTTCTGGAAAGTTGTATTGCTTGGGATAAGTCTATTATGCGTGCAGTGAGTAGTTGTCTATTATTTAGAAAATACTTCTTTCAATGCATTAAATCAAGTATTTTCTAAATAATAGTTCTGTTAGTTTTACTAATATTTGTGTAAATCTTAATTTAAAACTATTAATGTGTTCATATCCTCATCAGAGCTGTCAATTTTGTGGGTCAGGAGAAAATGAGGCGCAACTTCTTCTTTGTGACGGTTGTGATAAGGGTTATCACACCTATTGCTTTAAGCCTAAAATGGAAAGCATTCCAGACGGAGACTGGTTTTGCTTTGAATGTCAAAATAAGGTAATTATAATTATTTGATCTCAACTTTTGACGAATGTATTAAAACTTCATTCATTTATTAATCAGAACACAATAGACAAAGTTTGTGTTGTTTGCGGCAAAAAAGGGAAGCTATTGAATTGTGATTCTTGTCCGAAATTATTTCACCCCAACTGTCTCGACCCACCCGTCACTAAGTATGTATTGATTTTTGATTTTCAGCTCTCATTAATTATATTCTCAATTATAGACCATTGAAAGGCAAATGGATTTGTCATATGTGCGGAAGAAAACCAAAGAAACCAACTCAACAAAAATCATCCAAAAAATCATTGAATTCATCTGAAGAAAAACAAACAGAATCTGTGAACAATACTTCAACTCCAGTGAACAACAGCTCTAATACGACTACAACTAAAGAAACTGGTAGCAGCAGACGTTTGGCCAATGGCACCAATAAAGCGGATAAAGAGACCAAAAAAGAGAAAAAGTCGAAGCAATCAGAGAAAAACGCAGACATTAATATTTGCAAAACAATCTTAGATGAGATGGAGAAACACGAAGACTCGTGGCCTTTCTTACTTCCCGTCAATACCAAACAATTTCCAACCTATAAGAAGATCATTAAAAAGCCAATGGACACCACATCTATCAGATCAAAATTGGATTCTCTCGGGTATGAAACTGAATCACTTTTCGAAAGCTATTTCGAAACTTATTTATTCGTTTTCTTAATTAGTTATAAAACTAAAGAAGATTTTGCAATCGATGTCCGCTTAATATTCGACAATTGTGTCACTTTTAACGAAGACGAGTCGCCTGTAGGCCAAGCGGGACATAATTTGAGAGCTTTTTTCGAGACTAAATGGAAAGAATTCTTTGGAAGTTGAAAATTCATTTATGGTTAACAATTAATATAATTAATTATATTTAATATTATTTCATATGTAGGTATTTCTCAATCATTTCTCCAAATCATTCCTTTGTGTAATTTTTTTATGACTCACTTAGAGTGAGATATATAAGTAGCTGTGCCTCGTGTTCGCAAATTATATATAATATAATTTTATTTAAATGCAATTAATATTAGTATTTTTGTATACAGTATCGAAATTTAAAATTCATTTCATATTATTGGACCAAATCATGTGTTTATTGCAGTTTTCATTACTGCCGTATTTATTATTATTTATTAACATTCATTTTGTCATTTTTCATAAATTCTACAATAATTACACAAAACTGTTTTGTTTAATGTTTTAAGAAAATAACGACAATAAAGTGCTTAATTGCACAGATAATACACCATTCACTGTATTAGTTAATGTATTTTTGTTCAATACTTTATTGCATAAGAATTATTGATATAAATGAACTTTTTTATTAACATAATCGTAATTTTTTATTATTTAAAGAAATTGGCGCAACTCAGACGTCCAGGTTTGGTCTGCATTGTCCACGTGTTGACCTCTCCTTAGGCAGAATTTTGAATAAAGCTCTACCTCAATGACTGACTCAATATAAGTTTTCATTAAAATTGTAAAATTGTTTGAAGCTTTGAAACTGTAAAGAAAACTAAAAATAAAGCTGTAATGGTGTTCATCTGCAGGTCTGGCAACAGAAACTGATACAGATTTCAAAAATAATTATTTCGAGTCTGATTTTTTGTTTCCTGAGCTATAATGTGGTGAAAAATATTTAAAACCATTAATTTATGTGCATATAAAGATACAATACCTGTACTTAATGTATTTATATGTGTCTGTAGTCTTTTTCAAAACCTTTGAGAAGATTTTTTTGAGTATATGAGACTCAAATCATGCAGAACTAGGTAATGAAAATTTTGAAATTCTGGGCAATACAAATGAAAGTCTCTTAAAATTAATTCAATGAGTTAGCCTAGGGATGTTCCATATGTAATTACATGTAATTTACCAATGTAATATTACCATAATTACCGTAATTACCGTAATATTACACTTAATAAAAGAAAATTATATGTAAAATATTCCTAACACTTGAGATACGAAAAAATAAGTGACAATGTTATAAATGGTAAAACAAAACATTTGAGCAAATTTTAGCAAAATATGACCAAACTTTAATAAATACTAGTGGTATTGGGTGTAGTTTTCATATTACTTTTAGGAATTTTCGATTTAGAGAGAATTTAGTCCGTAAATGTCGAAAATTGCATTAATTAGTCGATTGAATTGAAGAGCTATAAAAGCTATGCTCAAGAATGCTATGCTTAGTAACATTGCCACAAGAATATTAGATATTCTTGCGACTGGTGCTTAATTAGAACGTGTATTATTAAAACAAGAAACAATTCATTTAAAAGATAGAAACCGTCTCCTCTATACACAGCCTATATAATCCTCTATAGCATTATCAAATGTTCACAATTATTATCATCCAAAATATTCAAGTCAGATATATAATGATAATTATTTTCCTGATTCAGAAAGCGATAATGATAGTGATATTGAATTAATTGATATTTAAATTGATAATTTAAGAAAATAAAGATTTAGAATTTTACAGATTTTTACAGATTTTTATAGAATTTTACAGTTTTTACAGAATTTTACATAAGTTTTGGTAAAATTAGAGTAATATTACACTCAAAACGATTTTTAAGTGTAAAAGAGCAACCCTAGTTTAGCCTAAAATAGACTCATCCGAATTGACTGACACTGGTGTCAAATTGAAGCTATTTAAGTTTACAAGTATTGTTACATTTCATATATTAAACTTAAATTATTTCATTTTATTTATATTAAACTTAACTATAATTAATTCAAAAAACTGCTTTTAATGTATTGAAATAATGTTGAAGAGAAATGAGGCCCAGCCGAGGACTCGACCCCCGGGCTTTCCGATAGCATATCGGACGTGATAACCATTAGACCAACGCTTTTCAAATTGGGGGCCATGGGATGAAAAAAATTAACATTAGCTTCTATGGAAAGGGACCACCGATTATTTACTTTTAAATGTGTGGTTTAATGCTTTGTTACACTAATACAATAATAGGAATCCAGTGCTTAGGATTCCACTTAAATTATTTCACTTACAAATTAAATAAATTTTCTTTATTGTAAAATTTAATTATTTAAACTAGACTGTTCCCTTTGCTACGCAACGCGTAATTCATGCAATTCAAAGGCTATGCTTTTTGTACTTAATATGAATAGAATATGTCAGCGCGAGCCCAACAATTACAGCCGTATTACATACAATAGCAGTCTTTACCTTAAGGATAGCACACGTGCGCTTCCCTGTATTGCATTGTTGCGGACACACACAAAGACACACACACGAACTGACATCATTTTTTAATAATATAGATAATAATACAGTAATATCAATGACAGTATATAATTAAATTAATGGTGGAGTTTATAATGGCGAAAAATTATTTAATAAATTAACATAAAATATAAATCATATATGAGCAGGGTTTGACAGACTCCTTCGCGTCAGGGGTTGTAAGTCTAAAAATTTTTGAAATTCTAGGGGGGGCTTTTATAGGCCAAATTTTTCACAAAATGGATTTTCGATTTTGCCGTCAAAATTATTTCAAAAAAAATTTTCCCGTAATTTTTTAAATTGATTTTTTCCCAAAAAAACATTATAACGGGAAAACTCGGCGTTTATCTAAGGCAATTTTAAATACTCTTTCGCGCCAAAATTTATAAATTAAATGTATATTTATTTTATTAAATATAATATTTTGTGTTAAAAAAATATATCTTGTCTTTCAAAAAAATAATTCTATGAATAGTTCAAAAACGAAAAATTTTATAGAAAAAATTTAGGAAAATCTTGGGGGGGGGGGGCTATCTTCCAGTTTTCCAACTTTCCAAGTCGGCATTATAATTATAGCTTTGTAATTATTTTTACCAGTTTTTTGTCACTAAAAACTCAAATCCCGAAAAAATTAGTATTAAATGTGTATTCAATGGAAAAGTTCAACAATTTCAATGTAATTTTTAGCCACACTATAGAAATGTCTAAATTAGAGCGAATTTGAGTACTTCGCCTATTTTAGTACATGAATTTTTATATAAATTCGGGTTCATTTTGTGCCGTTATTCGACCCGAAAATCACTGCCGTAGCCAGCTATAGGCCAGTGGGTCACTGGTCCCCAAACATTTTCAGAAAAAGTGTAGGTCTGTAGCAAATTTTAAAAATTATCAAATCTTGAAATTTTCCAATGTTTGGCCCCCAACCAAAAATTTCTGGCTACGGCACTGCCGAAAATGCCTGATAATTGTCACTTTGACCGACAATTCAAATAAAAATTTGCGTATGACTACGATTACAAATATACAGTTCAATTAAATCAATAAAAATAAAATTTTTTCTCTCAAAATCTTCTTCTCTTAAAATCGATGACAATATATTAACTGTAATAAAGAATTTATAATATTAGAGATTTTTTTAAGTTAATTTGATGTCTGAGCGATGTGAGTACTGAATCAAATTGTGTTATCTGTTAGAATGATTGATTTTGATATAAGAAAGTAATTAAATTGTTGAGCAATTAGAAGATGACCTTTATTTAAACAATTTTCCAATAACGCAAACATAAGAAAAGATTGCGTGCGCCAAACAGTGAGACAACATTTACACTGAGGTGAATGTTATTTGTAAAAAGTTTGAAACAAACTCGGCAAAGGCCAGAAATGTGTTGCTTAGTAACTACTGTTATGTTGAGATAACTTAGCACTGAAATGGTTCGATCGGTAGAAATATAACAGAATTTTAATAAGAATAGATTCTTAGAGAAGTGAAGCCATAAATCGATGCATTTAAAGGTTTGATTAGAGTTAAAACGATGAGATTTCACGAAATCCATGGATCGAACATATTATTAGATGAGAATAAACAGAAAGCTTCTCGAACTTCCTCTTTCTGTGACGCCATTCTGTTCAGTGATCATCCAATTCGAGTCAATTCTTTTATTCCCTTAAAAATATCTTCTCCTGACAGTCAATGGTTGGGTTTGCTATTCATCGGCGTCACTACACGTAATCCTAAGTCTTTCGCTGAGACTCCTTTGCCAAAGCATATCATAGGCCTCTGTAATGAAGAAGACGTTTGGATTAAATCAATTCCTTCACAATGGGCTGACTCTAATATTACAATTCATCTCACATTCGATGGATTAATGGAAATCACAGTCAATGAAGAGCCAAATGTCACCCAAAACTTCTTTACAGAACTTCCCGTCAATTCTCCTCTTTGGCTAATCCTTGACTTATACGGCTCTTCAAACAGTGTCCAATTGGTTACCTATCAATTTCCGATGTCTAGTGAAATATTACTTCTTGGGCCTGACATGACAACTGCTTTCAAGTGTGGATCAGAAGGTGTTGTGCCCTATAATAGAACCAGAATTATGCTGATCGGACCCAATGGTTCTGGAAAATCGAGCTTAAAAAAAGTTTTACTAAATAACAAGTAAGAACAGAATTCATATGGTCTGAGTGTTGTCAGTATGAGTCTGTCTGACCTTATTTAATAATTTTTTCAATTTTTTTCATTCTTTCAATAAATTGATCGGTTTATTCAATTCTTAAATATTTTTTAAGTTCATTTTTTCTGTAATCATTGCGTACTTGTTGAGAAAGAAAATTATAAAATCTATATTTGTCTGACAATTGTGTTCATCCGATTGCCCACAAAGTAAAAAACAATTTATAGATTTTTTTGTTCAGAATTGAGTTTTTGAAAGTTTTCTTTAAATGATTTATAATAGAGAATCGAGACCTTAATGTTTTCATTAAAGAAAACGATTTCAACATTTAATCGCTTATTTTGATCATTAAATTTGTTTTTCATTTATTAAATTGTTATTTGTTCCAAAAAATCAAACATTTTCTTTTATTTGATAAATAATATTAATTTATACTGAAATAAACTATTAGTATAATTGAATTGGAATATGCAAGTGATTCAACAGTGAATACTTATTGTGCCATCAAAAGCAGCGCACACTCTTCACCAGGTTTACCACCTTTAGCCCAAAGCAAACCCGAACAAATCGCTCGAATAGATCGAAAAAACCAACTCTAGTATTAATTCTATATTAGGAGCAGAACATGTAATGAGAAATTGTGCCTATTTTTCAATGAAGTCAATTTCGAGAACAAATCTGTTTTTTTCAAAAAGGCATTTAAACCAGAAATTTTATCAAATAAGATATTTTTATTTGCATTTATTTTGATTTTTAAAATAATATTAAGCTCTTCTTCCAATTTGCGCATTGAAATGACTTATGACTTAAAATTTTATTATTGAAATAATCGTAATACAGGTTCTTTAGTTTTTGAGCCAAATCCGGACTTTCTATTGTTCGGGTCTATCGTACTTAATCCGAACATCACCCTCCAAAACCGAACAGGTGGTAACCCTGCTCTTCACACTAATACAGTGTCAATATATTCTACTAAAGCAATGAAAATTGAAGGAGAAAACAAAAATGAGACTTCAATTTACTTCAATTTTTACGTTTTATGCCAAGTTTTAAAAGGAAATAAAAATATTCTTTTTGTTAAAATTATAAGAATATGATCTTCTAATTTCTAAATGATTGTAACTCAATATAAATTCATAAAATTCAACTCATTAAACCGTATATAACATCATGAAAAATATTATGATTAAAATATTGGTCTAAATTAAGATAAAATTAAAAATTGAGAAATTCTGTCAATTATATACTTGATTATGAATATTAATATGAATAATAACTTGAATATAAAGTACATCAGATCTGCATTGTATTAAAATATATTTCCTTAATTATTTATTGCATAAGTCGCCTAGATTGGGACAAGCTCAGCTAGGCTCAATCTTAAGCTTGTATACTGCACTTTACTATAGTATAATGATTCAAATTATTGAGTTTATTTGCGTTGAATATAAAGCATTAGTCGGAGGAGTAAATTGTCATTAACTTGGCTATAAAGCTAAAGTTATAGCTATAAAGTTATAAATTTGCTATTATAGTGATATAAAGTAGTGATGGAAAATCTCGTTTCACTTTCACGACTTTTTGCTTTCACTTTCCTTTCATTTCGGAGTATTTTTCACTTTCATTTTTTACAGTATTTTAAAATAGTTGTTTTTATATAATAGAAAGAATTATTTTGTAAATAATTTCATTTAATATTGAAAAATATTCGAAAATTCATTACATTTATAAATTAGCCCTATTTTTTATCCGTATCATGAAAATTGAGAATGAAAGCGAAAATATGGTTATTTAAATTATTTTTACTTTCGATTCACTTTCGCTGATTTTTCGATTTTTGACTTTCACTTTCATTTTGGGGTATTTTTCCGATTTTCAATTTCGCGAAAGTGAAACTTTTCTATCACTAATACAAAGCGTCAGAAAATTGATTCCTATTTTCACTGAGAATAAATGCATTCCCATCCCATTCAAGATTATTCTGATTACCATTTTATTCCCACTGATTCTTTAGATTTTACTCCCATTCCTTTCTCACGCGATTTGCTATAAAATTATAATTAAGTTTTTAAAGAACTATATATTCTCATCATTAGTAATAATTGGAAGTATTAAAATGAAACTTAATTACATATACATGTTTGAAATTTATGAGTGCATACGCTTAATTGACTAAGTAGGCTAATCTTTTACAGCTCAAGCAGCATTTTAATCGGATATATAGTACAATACACTGTACCCACTGTACAATGTAAATTGTGAATTAGTTCTCCCAAAATTGACCCATAATTCAAAAATTTAATTTTAAATTCTCGAAATTTACGCCAAATAAACCAAAATATTGCAATTGAGGACCGTATATAACTTGGTAAGTGGTTACTATAGCCCAGTATATTATATAAAAAAGCAAATTAAGAAAAGATTTTATAGAATATTAAAGGTATATATATTTTTACTATATTAACCTGCACATACCTTTAACAATCTGGATGAACATATTAACATTTATAATAATAAGCCCCCGGATATTTATGAGCAGTGCCGTAGCCACTGGCCCTCCAAGCATTTTCAGACATTTAATTATAGGTCTGTAGCAGTTTCAAAAATTATCTAAGCTTGCAATTTTACTATGTCTGGCTCCCCAACCAAAAATTTCTGGCTACGGCACTGTTTATGAGGATTACAGATTAATCCACTATCCAGTAGTAGAGAAAAACCGGAGAACCCGGAGAAAAACCACTGAGAACCGCTTCGAAGTTGACACAAACGCATTTCATAAACATTACTGAACTCATTAAAACTTAGTTTACAACAAACTTATGACTAGAATAAAGAATGAAATTTTTACAGCGGAACCGGTATCGGCTAACTATACGGGCCTAGGGATTGTTCGAATACATAGGACATGTGGCACATCGCAGTCAAAGAAGTCATTGTCTGGGGTTCGAACTCACCACCCTTGGAGGCCCACCCATCACGAGCCCGACACCTTTCCACTGAGCTATCCGGGTCTGGTTCACTAGACCGACAAATATTTTTTAATTTTTCTCGTTTTTTAAGTCGGATTTTAGTTAAATTAGACCGAGGATTCCGAATATGAAAGAGACTTTTATCTAAAACTAATAGTATTTAAGATTTTTATATATTTGAAAATATTTCTATGTAAAAATTTAGTTAAACGCAAATATCTTAAAAAATATTAGGATTAGACAAAATTCTCTTTTATTTTAGGAATTCTCGGTCTGATTTACATATGAATGGAGTCTAATTTAATTCAAATCCATCTTAAGAAACGAGATAAATGAAAAAGTTTTCTCATTAATTGTCGGTCTAGTGAACGCGACCCAATCTGTATACAGTATTCAAAATACAGTTTTATATTATTTTTTTAATATGCCTAAAAATTTCAAATAGATCCCAAAACCTGAAACATAAATTCTTATGTCCCGGTTATAGTTAAGACTTGTTCTAGACTCACCTCTTGTCGTGACCTCAAAATACAGAGGGTGACAAAGAGTTATTTCGGCATTTTTTGTACAGAGTAAACTTGAAGTGGGTTTTGTATATTATTTCATTTCTAAGATATTTCAATCAATTTAAACTTTAGGAAGTATTAAAACTAACTCTTTTTCTATTTATATCATAAAAATTGAATAGAGATTGCGTTTAATTTCGACTTTAAAGATAAAAAATTCAAAATCTATTGTTAATCTATTGTCGATCTATTGATATGTATTTCGATTTTTAAAAAAAACTTTGATTTTAAGAATTTTATATCAATTTAATTCACTTTTAATAATAGTTTGGAAGATATAACTAATGGCTTAGGGTTGGATGCATCGGTGGTTTGTTTGTCTAAAAACGACGGCCAATGGATTGGCTCTAATGTATCGAATCTTTATTCGAATTCATCAAAAATAGTTTTTAATGATTTAACTGAGAGTGAACTCTACCATAATTTAGCTCTAAATATAGTTAAAGAAATTAATTTAATAAATAAAGAACAATTTGAAGAAATGACTCCAAAATGTACTAAAGATTTAGTGAAAAATGTATTAAGACTTCCGACGCGTAAAATCAAAAAATCCTATTCCAAAGAAATGAAACAAATAAGTGAAATGGTATGACAGGTCTCTCAAAGTTAGTGTACATAAAAAACTTATTTTACTTCCAGAATGACATCCCCGAAGAGTTATCTCTTATGGTTGAAAATTTGATGAAACACCAGTCTAGTGATGAATTGGAACAAAGAAGAAATAGCGTCATATCAGCCAAAAACTCAAATGAAAGTTCTCTTAAATTCATTTTTAATATTTGGGATTTCACGGGATATACTCTTTATTTTCTTTTGCATCAGGTATTCGTCTAATTGTTCTTTAACTCAATTTCAATAATATATTTATTTTTATCAAATAAATTAATAATCAATTAAAGATATGATTAATAAAGAGCACAATACAGTTGGTCATGAATTTAATATGAAGTATGCATTTAAGAAAAGTTTAATTTCCAACTATTTCTAATTTATTTCGCTTTTTATTCGAATAAAACTCTGACAATTCTGAAACATTTCAAACATTCATAACTTCTCTTTATGATTATGCGATTAATCAAAAATTAAAAGTAATAATTGCCGTAAACAATGTTAGAGTACAGTGATTGCTATTTTCTCTGTTAATTTTATGGTTGTCAACCATCCCGAAGTGGTCCGTATCCGAAAAGTATCCGACCCGACCAAGGAAGGGGTCGTTCCTTACATACAAATCTC
>JAQGCH010001167.1:0-17006 GCA_034699485.1 Nanhermannia elegantula | reverse complement strand
CTATTAAAGGTATATCAAGAGTAACATAATTATTATGTTTTCAATGTATTCAATAGTTGTATGAATAATACGTAATATTATTGGCAAATAATAAGGTTTAATATGGATATAAAAACATTACTTTTCATACATTTTATATCAAATATAACTCGTATTTAATATAATACTAAAAAACACTATTTTTTAAAAGTCCACAAATGTTCACATAAACTAAAATATAAATCACTTGTAATTTATATTAATTATAATTCAACCAAAAATTAATGAACTCTTTTATATTAAATTAATTATTAATTAATTATTTGTGTAATAATTTTATTTATCACTCATTTCAATGTTATTGATATTACACAAGAAAAAAATCAATAATTTTCATAACATATTCACTAAATCCAAAAGTAATGTACAGTTGAGTATACATTAGTTCACAAACTTTTATGTCTCGCGAACCACTGCATACACACTCTTATAGACTTTATGTTATAATTCTCAGCTCTGCGGACAAAAGTGGTCAGCAAAGGGCAGTTCAGAAGCGCTTAAGATTACGCTTTACTAAAAAAATAACTTCTATTGGGTTAAAGATTCGGTATTTTATGAAACACAGGCCCGACTGCTATTTTAGTTGCAAATTCAGCCCAAAGTAAAAAATTGTGTATTTATAGAAAAGAGTTAAAAAACGTTAATTCAGTGTTGCTCAAAGCTCGAGCTTTTCAGGCTCGGTGCCGAGCCTGACAAGAATCTGAGCTTCTGAGCTCAGTCTGAGCTGAGTTTGACCTTGTATTCAAGTTTTCAAATCAAGTTTTATTGTTCAAAATTAAAATTTTATGCAATATATATGGTTTGATATGTCTGAGCAGAGAATTAGAACACATCTGATACCTGAATATATTTGAAGTTTTATAACTTTTCTTAGTTATTTCATTAATAATATTTAAATTTAAACTTTGAAAATTTTTACACCTTTCTTATCTATGAAGTTTTTAGGCTCATATTCTCAGTCAGTGTGAGCCTGACCTAAAACATGAGCCTGAGCCTGACTAAAAACACTGAGCCTTGAGCTGAGCCATCGAGCCTAAGGAACACTGCACTAATTCTATAGAAGTTTAACTATAACTATAAATAGTAAAGAAAATTATGTAAAAAAAAGTTATTTAGTTGACAAAAGTTTTGCAAAATTATTTTCTTTGATTACTTATTTATTTCGTTACTTTTGAAAACTAAAAACTTTTTAAATAATCATTTGATTCTTATTTATAACAATATTCATAACAAAATTGCAATTAATCATTATTTAATAGTAAAGTAAAGCGTTAAGTTATACGAATTGTGAAACGCGGATTCAATTGAAATTATTTTAAAAGAAATTGAGCAGAATTTAAATGAAAAGTTAATATAGAAAAGTATTTCATAAAATCTTTATGATTTTTATTTAAGCTTTAATTCCCTTTCATTGATAAGTATTAAACGTATTAAGGAGTTGTTTAATGATAACTTATTATGTCCATAGACACTGCATAGACTTAAGCTGAGCCTAGGCTAGGCTCGGAGGTCCTTTTTGATTCTGAGGTTGAGGCTCAGAAGCTTTCTAGCTTAGGCTCAGGTTCGACACTTATACTAGTCATAAGGTGCTAGTTAAAGACTGATCTGAGATGTCTTTGATATTACTACTGTATTGTTGAGCCCGAAAACCCTGTATGAAAAAATTGCCTTTAATTTTGCATTATTTGAGTTTATTAATTGATATGTTATACAGTTATATATTAAAAGCCTCATTTCATAAGTTGCCACCTGTTGGGTCATTGATTGGGTAAAGGGTGCTATAATAGCTACATAGAAATGATCCTGAATTTAAATCTAGAAATTTAAAATTTGTCATATGTTTGATTTTTAGTGTCCCCTAACAAAAAATTTTGTTTGTACTCAACTCTATATAATTGTTAGATTTGGATGCTTTCAGGTCCAAGTTCAGGATCAGGCTTAGGCTCCGAGTTTTCAAGCATAGTCTCAGGTCAGGGTTTTGAACCCAGCCTTTAGGCTTTACGGGCTTTACAAGCCATGGCTATGTATATCACTGCGAATGATGTCATCAAATTATATCAAATATTTAATAGACTTTTAATAGTTATTTAAAAACGTATTTTATAATAGAATAATAATATTTATTATACTATTTTGTGTAACTATGACTACAACAACACAAACACATCTCATTCCTCGTCAACTCTTTAAACTTTTGAGATAAACAATAATTGAATTTTATTAATAATAATAATTATTATTATTTTTATTGCATTTTATTTAATAAAATATTGTTTTTGATAAACAAATAATTTAATTAATAATAAAGTAATGAATAATATATTAGTAATAGATTTGTGGCAAAGCGTTGACAACTGTTTGGCTCCACTTTCGCAAAAACAAATGGATTTCATCAATAAATTGGACGCTATTTGCAAACCAAACAAATTATATGTATTTTCAATTGCTTTTAATTATTTCATTCTTTTATTGTTTCCAATAATTGTCTGTTATTTTAATAGAAAAATGAGACAAAAGATTTGACAACTTCTCAATCGATTCCTCATTTCAAAGATTTGTTTGAAGTAATTGTTTATAAAATTTTTATAATTTATTTCGAATAAGTCTACTCTTTATTTAGTTATTTAATAGTTTTTTGTTTTATTTAATTGATTGTAAAGTTTGACGAATGGTTTTCAATACTAGAAAATGAAGTTTCAAACCAAAGCGATTCGCGTTATAAGTAATTCATTTAAATTTATATAAACTTATATATTATTTGTTAAAATAGAAATAAATAACTTTTACAGAAAATTATTGAATTATTACGAAGAGTGCAAAGAATTATTAGAAGAGGTGAACATCACTTTAGAACATTTGGAGCGATTGCAAGAACAGTACCATTTCGTGTCCAATAAGACCAAAGCATTGCACACTTCATGTGAAGCTCTATTACAACAACAAGTTTGACATTTATTTTATTTTAATTTAAAGCAAAATCAAAATACTAGATATAATAATAATTAGTTCCCATATATTTCGGTTCAAAACAAATTTAAGTCAATTTAAGCGCCGATTTATTTATAAAATGACAAAATAGACTTTTATATAATACCTATTATTAAATTTCGAGAAAGAGTTTAACTAATAATGAATTTTATGATTAAATCAATGAAATGAAGAAACACTCATTTCAATCCATTAGAAATATAGTCAAAGTATAAAATTTGAAATATTTTTTATATTTTTTGCGAATTTTCAATACAAGTCTTTTTTCATTTTCTAAACCCAAATCCTTTGAGTCATAATTATTATCTATTTAAATATTAATTATCTGTATTCATGAATAGCACGGATTGATAGTCGCGGTCGAGACTATAAACCAGAAGCTGATGTATTTCAATGAACTCGAACCTATATCTAAGGTTTTTCTAATTTAATTCTATTCATTATTTAAAAATAATTGAGATTTGTGTGTTCTGTAATAAATTTAATATAATATTTATAAATATTTTGCTAATTATCAGAAACTGTCGGCCCCAACAATGCTTGTTCTCAATGAGTCTTTAATGCCAATGCTTACCCGTCTGGATGAGTGTATTAGTTATTTAGAATCAAAAAAGAACTATAAGGAAACTGAAATCTATTTGAAACAATACAAACACCTGCAATCACAGGCCTTGTCCACAATCAAAACTCATGTGATTAAAACTCTTCGGCAAACATCACAACAAGTGATGCCTGACTCTAAAGACGCTTTGGCTCCAAACGACAGTGTTTTTACATTATTTTATGGAAAATTTCAGAACAACGCCCATAGAATCAAAACTTTGATGCAACAAATCGAAGAGCGAACCAATCAATCGGAAATGTATGTCTTACTCTTAAAAGTGGTTTCAAATCTTATGAAAAACTAATTGAATTAATTCTTAACAAAACTTAGATATAATCAATATCTATCAGAATGCCATCAGTGCTATTTCAATGTCAGGGAATCACTGATAGGTCCCGTTCTTTCTCTGGCAATCGATGAAATGGTGACTTCATATAAGCGTAACTTTTGTGCTCTAATAAGAAGCACTTCAAATATGGTGATTCATATTTGTCAGGATGAATACCAGTTATATTTTCAATTCTTTACGCAATACAACATTTCCTTAAAGTAAGTTTTGGACAATAATTTATTATAACATTTTTCATTTCCAGTTGTAATAAATTAAATAATTTGTGTGATTGCACTTGCATTTTAAGTGATTTCTTGGATCAAATTTGCCAAAAACTTTACGACACTTTAAGGCCAGTTGTCATACATCTCGAACATCTCGAATCTCTCTCTGAAATCTGTTATATTTTAAAGAATGAAATGATTGAAGAAATTAATCAAAGTATTTATTTGAATCATTTTGGACAAAAAGAATGCTATAAATAATATATTTTGAATTCCTTTCATAAAGATCTTTATTGTAAAGATTAACTGACTTTTTGAAAATATAGAAAATATAATTATTAATGAGTTTTTATTAACAAAAGTAAAGTTAAATCGATATCAAAACAATTACTTATTGAATATTTTAAACACTAAGCTTTTGTTCATTAGTCAAAAACTTCACTTTCAATATTATTTTATATTTCTGATGTGTTTTCTTTAAAATAATGCATGAGTTCATCCTATGATTGCAAATGGGTTTTTATAATATATTTCAGTGAGTATTTATAGAATTTTCCTTTTGTCCAAATTTATTCATATATTGATTAGTTGTTGAATATAAACCAGATTTAGCCCAAATCACTATAATGTTTATTTATTTTTAATATTTAAAGCACAAGAATTGGAGCCATTTATTAATTCAATACAGCATTTGCTTGAGGACACACAGGAGCGTCTCGTTTATAGATTTAATATTTACATTCAAACTAATATAATCGGTTACTCTCCAGCTGCTGGAGATCTCGCATATCCTGAAAAATTAGAAATGATGAAAGTTAGTCACTATTTAATTCTGTTATTTAGCTTTTATTTATTTCTTTATCTATTATTAGAGTATCGCTGAAAATTTGAGTGAAACTAAAGGAGTCGATCCTTCTTTGAGTCGTTCAAATTCGGTCTGTTCTGTCGTTTCCACTCTGTCTGACATATCACTGGTTACTAATGATAAAAGCTATGAAATGGCTAAAAAAGAAATCCAACAAAATCGTAATTATTTTATAAAATAACCAAAGGATTAAATTATATTTTAAGTACAAATGTTATTTCAAATTGAATTGTGTTCAGGATCTCCTGCAGATCTGCACGGGATGTGGTACCCGACTGTTAGGCGCACATTAATGTGTTTGACCAAACTTTACCGCTCATTAGACGTATGTATTTAATGATTAATTCTGAGCATATATTGAGATAATTTTTTAATTGTCCAGAAACCAACTTTTCAAGGCTTATCTCAAGAAGTATTGGCCGCTTGTATTGAGTCACTCGATATAGCGCACAATCACATTACAAAGAGAAAGGTTGTGGTTTAGACCTATGTTTCAATTGTTAATTTAATTTTGATTTTATAGTCACTTCTTGACGGCCAACTGTTCTTCATAAAACATTTATTAATAATTCGCGAACAAATCGCACCTTTTCATATTGAAATCACTTTGAAAGAAGTCTCTCTAGACTTTAGTCGTACCAAAAGTTAGTACTTTTGCAATAACTTTAATATCAATAAAACTACAAATCTTACAGCAATTATTATTTATTTACTCAAAAGCTGCTGCGTATGACTTACTACAGAAACGGGAAAATCTTTTTAGCCTAACAACGAATAATGCTTTACTGAAATTTTTGTTTGAGGTAGTATTCCATTTATTACTTTACGATACCATTAGTTTTATAAGATTCTCATAACTTTATGAGCTATTATTGATTAACCACTCTATAGGGCGCTCCACAAGTAACAGAAAAAATAGTTGACTCTCAAAAAGCAGTTGATAATAAAATTAAGACCAAATGCGAACAATTTATATCACATACAACTGAACTTTTAATCTCATGGCTCATCAATTTATTAAACTTAGCGAAAGCTCTTCAACGCGACAATAAATTGAAAAGTCATCAGATCTTCATATCAGCAGAAAATCTTAAGAAAGCCATTGACGAAGGAATGGATCAGTTGAAAGCAAGTCTTGCTTTAGTTGAGTCGAGTATGGCTTTATATTTAGCCAATAAAGACACTCAAGCGATACTGTTTCGGCCCATTAAGGTTTTTGTTTAACTCAATTTATTGAATTTATTCAAACTCTAAATGAAATGTTTTATAATTTGAAAAATATGTTTTCAGGCGAAGATTCAGCAAAACTATGAAGAATTAGAAAAGTTTCTTAAGTCTAATTATTCAGAGAGTGAACAACAAGTAATAGCTTTACAAACATTTGCTGAGTTGAACATAAATTAGAGCAAATGATTCGTAATTACGAGCGCTTACAAAATAAGAGCTGTTTTTAACATTTTGCAAATTAATTTATTATTATAATTATAATATAATATTCTAAGCAACAAAAGTATTGTTGTTGGGAATGGAGATCGATTTTGAATGAACGACTAGTCATTGATTATCATTTTAAAAATGGCAGTGAATATAATCTCCACAAAATTTAATCATTTAATCATTAATCATGCGTTTTATGTCACATAACAAATAAATACCGGTGGCAGTGATTAAAGTGAATTTCTCTCTTTTCACAGGGCTTCCTAAAAGTCAAAGCTTTTCTTTTCTAAACAATTTGTTTCGTTATCACTCGGTTTTTGATACAAGAAAAAGAGTTATTATATTAATTGATTGATAAATGACTTTCATTAACAATAAATTAAATTTTAAAACTAATAAAGCCTTCATTGAAAATAGTTTAAGGCTTTGGATGAAAAGGCACTTGAATGCAGATTAAATTTTTAACACTATTTTGTGCTATTGTACGGCTTTAAAGTGATACAGAGGTGGTATCGATAGGTTTTTAAAAGATAAAAATGCGTGAAATCATATTACAAAAGCTATTTTCTGTACAAATAATTAATTTTTGCAATAATTAAATAAACAAAATTACGGTTTAAATTTTCTAAAATTTGGTGTAAAATCAGAAACTGGTGTTTTTTATGCAAACCGAACATCTGCTAACTTTAGTTCTGAGATTACCAGCTTTTAGTGTTTCACTAACTGGTCGTTCAAATTGTGAGTTGGCCTCAACTGTAGTCAACCAAAAACTAAATTTATTTGCAAAGTAATGACACGTTCCTCGAGCGCCATTGCATTCTATAAAAGGTGTTGCTCTGAAGTCTTCTAAACAGCTGCCGGGACTCGATAGGGACTGACCGCCACCTTCAGCACCAGCGGCCGTGTGCTTAAAAATAATATTAAATTGATAAATAATCAGCAATTATTTATGGATTTGATGCATACCATTGCAAAACTATATCCAATCCAGAGAGAAGTCCAGCTCTGCGGACACTCCGGAATACTTAATGATTGGCTGTGGACTGCAATCACATTAGCGGGCGCTTCACATACAACACAACGACTGATGTACTGTCTGATGGCCTCTTCTCCGACTGGCATCATAGGAATGGGAGCGTTGGTGGAGAGCCAGTATGACTTATCATTCCTCGACGCGTAGTTGCAAACGCTGTTGAAGTCGCAGAAAAGGAATGGCATTGTACTGAATCTTCTCAGACAAGAACCAGCAAAGCCTTAATTATTGAATTCAACAAAAACAAATCAATATTTTAAAGTAAAATTATTAATAATCAAAACAAAATCTATTAATCAATACCAAGATCTTGATTATGAGCTTTTTCGTTGCCTTCAATGTAAAGCAGACTATACCCGTCCCACATTCTCTGCATATTCTGTGGGCATTCGGGAGCAGCTGCGGACTGACTGTGTCGGACCAATAATATGCCCATTAAATAGTCTCCGCCTGACTCTCCGGGAGGTCCCGGATATCCGGGCAATCCCTTAAGACCAGGCAAACCTGGAGGTCCGGGCAGACCAGATGTTCCGCGATCGCCCTTAATTCCTGGCAAACCTGGAAGTCCTGACAGTCCCGCCGGTCCCAGTCTTCCGGATTCTCCTTTAATGCCTTTTATTTAAATAAATTTTTGTGTTAATTTGTGGCACAACTATTAGAATAAATTTGAATACCTGGAAATCCGGGCGAACCGGTCGCTCCTTTGGGACCTTTAAAAATACATTGAGAAAAAAGTTTATTTGATTTAAATTTTTCACTAAATTAATCAAAATGAATACCTGATGGTCCATATTCACCGGGAAGACCGGGAGATCCTTTCTCTCCTTTGATTCCTTCGAGTAGTTGTCCGATAGGTATAAAACCTTTTTCACCTTTTAATTAATTCAAAAATAAAAATTCTTATTATTACTTATTTAATAAAATAATGACATTTCTTAATAATTAGATGAAATACCTTTTGGTCCTCTTTCGCCTTTTATGCCTACAGAAAAATATTGTTAAATATTTTTAAAAATAACTCCTAGATATGACTTACCCGGAAGACCAGAAATACCCGGTAATCCATCTATTCCTCGATCACCTTTAATTCCTGACAATCCTGGAGAGCCCGGATAACCGGGAGTTCCCTTTTCGCCACTGAGACCTGGAATTCCTGGTAAACCATCTCTACCTATAGTTTTAAATAAATATCCCATTTGTTAAATAACTTCTTAAATTGAATGTTTTCTTAACGAATATAAAATAGCAAACCTGGCGGACCCGGTTGTCCCCGTGACCCTTGTGTTTGACTCGGAGGTCCAGGAAATCCTCGATCACCTAATATTAGTGTAAAATAAGTTGAGCCATATATTGATGAACCAAATTTGGTTAACCTTTAATGCCCGGAAATCCTGGTAAGCCATCATCTCCTTTAGGACCCGATGAACCAGTACGTCCTGGAATTCCCGGCTGCCCAGGATATCCTCTTTCTCCCTTCAAACCCGGCAGTACTTCTGGTGCAGAATCTCCAGGCGGTCCTCTCAGTCCCGGTAGTCCTGGAAGTCCGGAGTCGCCTTTAATTCCTGGAATACCTGGAATTCCATCGAGTCCGGGCAGTCCTGCAAGACCTACTTCTCCCTTACGACATATTTCTCCGGGCGGTCCCTGAGGTCCGATATCACCTGAAAATAAAATGCATTTTATCTCAGAGAGAAAGTAATTTTTAAAACTTTTATAAATTATATGAATTATTCTCAAAATGAATACCTGGCAGTCCTGGTAATCCACTCAAACCGGGAGAGCCATCATATCCAGGCGGTCCGTGATCTCCTTTAAGGCCATGCAGTCCCGGAAGTCCATCGTTTCCACGGTCGCCTTTAAGTCCTGGTAAACCAGGAAAACCTGGAAGTCCCGGCACACCTTTGTCTCCCTTATCAGCTCTTTCTCCTATCATTATATAAAGATTTTTAATTCACTCAACTTTGACACTCAATAGCATCACATCAGACCTGGAAATCCCGGATCTCCCTTTGGACCTATAATTCCCGGCATACCGGGCAACCCATCGAATCCTGGCTCCCCTTTAAATCCTGGCAGTCCCGGCAAACCGGATATACCGATATCGCCTTTTAGACCGGGAAGTCCAGGCGGTCCGTCGTATCCCTTCTGTCCGGGCAATCCTGGAGGACCAGAAAGCCCGTGTTGACCCGGTAATCCTGAATCGCCCTTTTTATAAAAAAAAGGTTAATATTTATTATTTTAATTATACAAATATAACAATTACTTTATCGCCTTTAAATCCTGACAGTCCTGGCAAACCAGTGTCTCCCTTCATACCCGGCAAACCTGGCAATCCGGGCAATCCATCGGTTCCTATTTCTCCTTTTCTTCCTTGAGGTCCGGGCAGTCCAAAGCCTGGTAAACCCGGATCACCTTTAGGTCCTGGTATACCATCTAATCCTGGTTTTCCTGATAATCCTGGTATGCCCGACAATCCTGGTATACCTTTATCTCCTTTCTCTCCCTGAAGAGCTGCCTCTCCTGGTAAACCCGGTAATCCTGCAGGACCTGAAAATCCCTGATCACCTGTAAGTAAATTATCAAAATATGAAAAATTTAGACATAATTAACAAACATATAGATTATTCCTACCTTTGGGTCCGGCAGGACCGGGACGTCCTTCAAGGCCAGGCAAACCATCCAAACCTCTGTCGCCTTTTAAACCTGGCATTCCTGGCAGTCCATCCAAACCTGGAAGTCCGGGAAGACCGGGAACGCTGTCTCCTTTCAAACCTAAAAAATTATGTGTTTACTCAAAAGTAAATTCATCCAAATTTTAAAATAATTACGGTTTCGAAACAGTACCCATTGTTTCGACTATTTATTCAAAAACCTTTCAATTCATATTTGATGAAAATCAATATTACCTTTAATTCCCGGCAAACCCGGCAGTCCGTCCCTTCCCTGCAATCCTGGATTTCCCGGCTGTCCATCTAATCCTGGAAGACCTGGCAGTCCAGGTATACCGCTTTCCCCTTTCAGTCCTGGAAGTCCTGGAATACCTGGTAATCCTATATCTCCTTTGAGTCCGAGTTCACCTAAATTAAGTAAATTTAAATTTTAAAATACTAAAAGAAATATAGAATACTGTTTATAATAAGAACGAACCTTTGAATCCGTCACGTCCGGGCAGTCCTGGAGATCCCTCTGGGCCGGGATATCCTTCTCTCGCGGGTTCTCCTAAACAATTGTTTAAAATAAATTAGTTATAGTCAGAAAGTCTGATAAAATAGAGATTCAATACCTTTATCTCCTCGAACTCCTGGTAAACCCGGTAAACCAGGAAACCCAATGTCTCCCTTCATACCAATAAGTCCAGGTAAACCCCTATCCCCTATAGGCCCAGAAGGACCCGGCAGTCCTTGATCTCCTTTAGTGCCCGGATATCCGGGCAATCCTGGCTGTCCGGGGCGACCGATTCCGGGTAATCCTGAATCTCCTTTCATTCCTTAAGAATCGATCCGAAGAGTTTACTATTAATAAAAAATAAATACAATACAAATCAATAAACCTGGAAGTCCTGGCAGTCCCGGAAGTCCCGAATCGCCTTTAAATCCTGATTCTCCTGGAAATCCCATCGGACCCAACGCTCCTTTATCACCTCTATCTCCAGGCAGTCCTATATTTAGGATATGTTAGAACTGTGTTCTTAATAATTATAATTTCATTATAAGCTTTTATCACCTCTAAGACCCGGTGGACCCGGAAGACCATCTTCTCCGTGCTCTCCTTTGACACCTCTAAGACCTGGTAAACCATCTCTTCCCGGAGCACCAGGAAGTCCAGGCAGTCCAATATCACCTTTAATACCAATATCACCTCTTGGTCCAGGCGGTCCGGTCGGCAACTCTGTTAAATTATCGCCCGGTTGGGGAAGTCTTCCTGTTTATAGAAATACATATTATTTCCATAAAAACCTATTGATTAGCAATTGTCAAACCTGGTTCTCCCTTATGTCCGGGCGGTCCCTCATACCCTATGTCTCCCTTATGACCAATAGGACCGGGAAGTCCAGGAGCTCCGGGTCTACCGAATCCAGGATCGCCTTTCATTCCAGGAAAACCAGGAAGTCCCGGTATTCCTTGACGTCCGGGCTCACCCGGAAAACCAGCGAATCCCTAATTAAACGATTGAATTCATAATTATATTTTTGGCAAACTTAACATTTTATTTCATAATGAGTTTGAATATATTTTATGTCTCCTTAAAGTCCGAATTTATATTTTATCCTTTTCTCAAATTCAAGAAAACGATTCAGTTATAAAAAAAACAATAACAATAGTTATAAACCTTATCTCCTTTTATTCCTTGTAAGCCTATGAGTCCCGGTAAACCGGAAGGACCCGGACGTCCATCAAATCCTGGCGCCCCAACTGGTCCAACAGGGCCGGGCTCTCCCCTATCACCTAAATATTTAACAAAACATTTAACATATGCTTCAATATTAAGAAGTCTTCAATACCTTTACGCGGAATAAGTAAATCTTCGGGAACAGCAGCCGCATCACCTTTAGCTCCAGGGATACCATCCCTTCCGGGTAGTCCTGGTTTTCCCTATTTTGTAGACATTGCAAACTTAAGTTCTTCATCGATTCATTCATTTTATTATAATTATAGTTTAATACCTCTTCTCCTGGAATACCCGGTAGTCCTGGTATTCCATCGTCACCTCTCAGACCTGGAGGTCCAAGAGCCCCGCGCTCTCCTTTATTTCCCTGAAGACCTGGGAGTCCATCGAAACCTCTGTCGCCCTTTTCACCTATGGTTTAATGAATTAATAAAAGCCTTCAAATCGATCAAAAGAAAAGATACCTTTCGATCCGGGAATGCATGACAAACAGCTGCCACCAGATTCTCCTGAAATAAATTAATATTTGGCAGTTTTAGTGTTTGTATTGAAGTTTTTTTTACAAATCCTACCCTTCAATCCTGGAATTCCTGGTAATCCCGGACGACCTGATATACCGGGATAACCACCGTCACCTTTAAGGCCCGGCAGACCGGGTAAGCCTGGAATTCCATCGATAGAATCGCCTGAAAACAAATAATAATATAAAAATAATTTCACAAATCGGAGATTAAATTCAGTCGAATAGTGTTTGGCATTAAAAATAATTATTGACAAACAAATTGAAAGTTTGCTCTAAAAAATTTTTCAATAAATTGTTTGTCATATTGTCATAATTGCCATACCGGGTGTTCCTCTTTCCCCTTTAGGCCCATATTCTCCTTTCTTGCCCGAGAGACCATTCAAACCTGGACTGCCGTCCAATCCTTTATAATTCATTTTAATAAATAAATGCTTTTATAATCTTATAATTAAATGTTTCAAATCTGTATACCTTTTGGTCCGGGAATTGAAAAGCCGGGAATCCCTTTCGGTCTAAAGAATAGTTAAATTATTTCTAAATATGTTCATGTCTTGGTTTATGAACTCATACCCTGGTTCTCCTTTAGAGCCTGACAGTCCTGGCAAACCTGGAGGTCCCTGCAGTCCTGGCAGACCAGGAAGACCTGAATCTCCTTTCTCACCTGTTTTAGCATAAAAAGCGATTTATTTTTGTAATCAATGAGCGCTCGTTTTATTTGTCATACCTTTAGGTCCTAACGGTCCTTCTCTTCCAGGAGGGCCAGGAATACCCGGTCCGCCTCTCAAACCTGTTGGACCTCTTGGTCCGATTTCACCTGAAATAATAAAATTTTATATTAGATTAAAGTCAAGAATTTATTTAAATTAAGTACCGGGTAGTCCGTCAGCTCCTGGTAAACCAGGTAACCCTGAAAATCCTTTCGGCCCGGGAGGTCCTGGCGGTCCCGCTCTTCCTTCGATTCCCTTTATAATAAAAAATGAAAAATTATTTTTTTAATTTTGCAATAATTTATTATTTAAACAATTTTACTTTTTTTTCAATTTACATAATTATTATAATTATTTAAATGAATTAAGTTTTAAGACAAAAAATATTTAAATTCAAAGAATTGGACTCACTCCGGGTGGGCCGGGAGGTCCCAACAGTCCTCTTTGACCAGGAATTCCTGGAAGCCCAGAGTCTCCTTTCATTCCCGCCAATCCATCCAGACCTGGAAGACCAGGTTCCCCGCGATCACCTTTAAAGCCTGTAGGGCCGGATGGGCCGGGATAGCCTTCTTTGCCCTTCATTTAGTTTATTCACGAGGAAAACATTTATATTAAGAAATATTCAATTTTTAAATAATTTTCATACTCGAGGTCCCGGATGTCCGAGTAGTCCTTTCTCTCCTTTTATTCCGATATCTCCCGGCATTCCCTATTATGACATTCAAAAGATTTCTTTTAGAGAATATACAATCAAATAACTATAATATCCAGACCGGCATTCCAGGAATTCCATCAAATCCTGGGACTCCAGTAATTCCTGTTTCGCCCTTTGTTTATGAAAATAAATTGATTGTTATTTTAATAATTGTCATAATTTTTTTTTATAAAATAATAAAACCTTTTGCCCCTTTTCACCCGGTAATCCCGGAGCACCAGTAGCTGCGCCTTTTGGGCCCGTCTGAGCAGACCCTTCGCAATCTTTTCCTGGAAGTCCTGGTGAGCCTTTATCGCCCGGTTCTCCTTTCATACCGTCGTAACCGATCCCCATATTTCCTTTAATTAATAATTCAAATATAAATAAGAAATAATTTCATAATTACTAAAAATAAATTAAAAATTATAGGTTTTATCAAATAATGAAATATCAATTGAATTGATAATATCACAAATTAAATAACTCATTTCACAGACCTTTAGGACCTATAAGTCCCGGTTCTCCTTTAAATCCCTATTATATCACATGAAAAAGTTATCGGTTAAAAATCAATTAAAAATACGGATCAAAGAGTATTACATAAGGTCCGATCGGTCCGGGATCTCCTCTGGCTCCGGGAACTCCATCAGAACCTGGTAAACCCGGACCTCCAGGAAATCCATCTCTTCCTGATTCTCCTTTAAGTCCTTTAAGACCTGGCGGTCCGATCGCCGGCTCTCCTTTTTGGCCTGAAATTTTGCAAAAATTATTTATTTTTAGTCTAAAGGATATATTTAAAAACTAAACGCAATCCAATTGATGAAAAATGAAATACCTTTTCCTCCTGAAATTCCTGGTAAACCTGGAGGTCCGTCGAACCCGGGAGAACCTGGCAATCCAGATGCACCATCAGTTCCATTACACCCATCAAGTCCTGGTGGTCCGCGAGGTCCAGAAGGACCTGGTATTCCCTGTGATAGATGGCAATAAATACAAATGATTTGATAATTTATAACAAATAGTTTTGTACTTTGATGTCTGATATAATTATATACATTTTTGCTGACAAACTAATAATAATTATAATTAATTGAAGAAATGGAGACATACGGGTATTCCATTAATTCCTGGGAATCCAGGCATTCCCATCTTTCCGCGATCCCCTTTAATACCTCGAGGACCGAAAGCTCCGCCATCACCTTTTTCTCCCTTTTCTCCTATTAGCCCTTCTGGTCCGACATGACCTGGCAGTCCATTGGCCCCAATAGGTCCGGGCAGACCCGGTGGACCCTATTTGTAATAAAATTGTATTTAAAAATGAATGCCTATTATTATGAAATATATTAAAAGATGCATTCAATTAAATGTTTCCCACCCGTGAACCTTTCAATCCAATGCATTTACAGTTAGTAGTTGTACATCCGACACATTGAGTGGAATTCAATTCTTGAGGATAAGACGGATAAGACGGATACGATGGATAAGACGTCTGATAAGCTCTTCTATATGTTTGCTAATTGATAAACAAAATATGGTTTAATTATTTTGAATAATATATTATTATACTATTCAATCCAATGAATGCAAAAAATTTAATTAAATAATTTTGAGTCAAGTTTTGCGATTAATTTTCATTCTTGTTTATAAGACATTACATTATGTTATAGAACAAAAACTTCTTTGATTATAAATTCGAAAGTTTCTGTGTTATCATTATTTAATTTATGCTATAATTCTGTTAAAATTATAATACCCTATAATCTATTAAGACTATTATTTATTTAATCATCCAATTCAATAAAGACTTAATTCAAAATATACTTAAAATACAAATTTCTATTTATTAATTATATTTCTCCAGAAAAAGTTCAAATCATAAGTTTTCCAAATGAAGATTTTCAATGTCTTAACATATTATTGATGTTAATTTGAAATTATGCCTAAATATTGATTTGATAATTAAATCATATGGTTGATCAAAAATATATTCTTTAAGAATAAAAGGAATGATAGAAATAAAGTAATGCTGATTGTGTTGGTTTGTGATGTGGTTTCAAAAGGCCTTGGGGTATAGGCGTAGGTAATTTGCAAACACGTTATTTATCGCTTTAAAACCTTTATTGATTGAGCTAAATAACATATCTAAGACCATTTATTTCAATTTGCATTTTTTTAAAGTGTTAAACAATTCAAAAGGGGTACAAAGGATTTTTTCGCGACACTTATTTTCACTTTAGGTTTGCTGAGAGGTCGATCTTTTGTCGATTAAAAAGCACGGAAGTATTGTACCAGTACCCTATACCTCCAAGACCATCCCTAGTCTCATGGATTCTTCGGGTGAGGTTTGAGTCAAATATTATGAGAAATCTCGAGAAGAAAAGTAAAATTTAAAAAATATCCACTTAAATGATAAAAAAAATCATTTCTAATAATTTATAATTCTTTGAAAGTTTGCTCTAATTTAGTAAATGATCGCCGCTTTGCATCAAAATGTCATACAAGTGCCCGAACTGAGGTTTGGACAGCTGATAATTAATTAGTAATAAATAATTAAAATTGTATTATGTGTTGAAATGAACGAAATTTAATAAAACTTGGATTACTTATTCATATTAAACTTGAAATTGAATTTTATTTCAATTGATTGACTTCTTGTTTAAAGCGATTGAAACTGTGAGTTATTAGTGGCAACTTATCATAAATCTCACTGATTAGAGACTCACAAAATTTGTCAGTTATCCAAAAGGGCTATTGTTGTAGAAAAAGATCACATAGGCTTACATTAATTTATAGAATTAACATAAAAATGCGAGTCACTTAAGAGTTAGTGAGACTCCTCATCATCCAAATTATCTTTTCTATCGCAAGAGTCTAATGAAAGACTAAACGTTAAGACTATTAAATGCTTGTTAAACACTAATAAAGATTTACCAAATTTATCTTTAAATGATTTAACCTTTTATTATATATCAAAAGAAAATAATTGACTATATTTCATTGGGACTCAAATATAAGCTTATTATTGAAAAGAATTTAATCTTTAAACAGAAAATTCAAATTTTTTATCGATGGGCTAATTCGCACAGTGATTCACAAAAATTCACACGAGATCTTATCTTATTAGAAGATTGTCTAATGAAATACTGGTATGTGAGCCCATAAATTAAGTGTCAGC
>JAQGCH010001166.1:0-17016 GCA_034699485.1 Nanhermannia elegantula | reverse complement strand
AAAGATATCAAAAGATTAGCAGTTTTATCAAAATTAATAATAAGTTCAATTGCACACCATTTATCCCGTATCTGTACGCATACTTCAAATCAATTTTACAATTGAAGAAAATATACCGGTTTTAACTTTTTCTCTTACTGCGCATAAGCATTATATAAAAAAGTTTTATTTCGAAGTAAGCGTACCGTTGCTATGCAGAATTTTTGTTGAGAAAGGCATACAGTTGGCTAAAGATATAAAGGTATGCTTTACACAAAAGTATATATCTTAATAAAATCATCGTTTTTAAAGTAAGGAATAGTAACTTCTGGACTTTTCCTATATTTTATCTGGCATTTAATTCTACCCTGAATTGAATATATGTCCGAATCACATTAAAATATAACTTTTGAGACACATTTATAAATGTCTTTTTTGATGGTTAGACACTATTTTGCCTATTCGTGCCTTTTTCATGAGAATTTGTGAATTTGTAGCAAAAATTTTATAATATTTAATTTGTTTTAAGAGATAATTTTTAAAAATGGTTTAAAATATATTACTTGACTATTAAACGTCTGTATTGTTGAATTGATCTCAATTTATAAGAATATTATTTCTCGATAAATACTTTAACATTAATTGAAGCACTATTAACATTATTGTAATTGAATATAACTCTTTAAAATATGTCATATTATTGCCTATAATTGCCTATTTCATGGGGTTTTAGGTACTATTTTAGGCGCCTAAAACCTAGTGATGTAAAATTTTAGAAATAATCTTTTTCACGAGAAAATTTCTAGAAATATTTATTTTTAGTTGACCCCTCACCCTCCTCCTCCCCCTCCCCTCCCCTCCCCCTATCACAACGGAAACAAATCACAGAATTTTTTGGTTCCTATTCACTATTTTAATGACAATTTCAGATGTCATAGTCATAGGATTCTTGTGGAATGTGAAAGAGAAACAAAATTAGGTCTCAGTTAATCTCTTGTCTCACCACTTGAAGCACACTATATGTCAAACTCATTTTAATGCTGTTTTATATTCATTTTGACATTCACTAACGTGTATTTCAATGTTTAATTATAAAATAGCACTTATTTTATTATTCTCATTAACAAACTTTTATTTTTATTAACCATAAGCCCATAAAAAAGAAAAATTCTCAATTTTTGAAGAGAAATTATCTCTCGGCAAATATTTCTAGAAATATTTCTCGAGAAACTTTCTAGAAATTCTGGAACTCACATCACTACTAAAACCATATTATAAGGTCCAGAAGATTTTAACCCTAGTTATCAGATAAATAAGTATAGTAATTGATATTTTAAAAATCACATAAATGAGTAATAGATATTTTTGATACAATTTATTTATTATTAAAATTGAATTATTATTTGTGAAGTTAAAAATTATTTTTGTATTATAAATGCTAAGATTGTATATCAATTAAAGGTGCAACTAGTTTGGGTTGGTTTGGGTCAAAGCCCCAAAAGTTTGGGTTGGTTTGGGTCAAGAAAAGAAATTTTCGGGTTGGTTTGGTTTGTAAAAGAACGAACTACAGTAAAAGCTCGCTATAACGAACCCTCATGGGGTAAAAATTTTTGTCCGTTATATCGAGCTTTTACTGTAGTTGCACATCTTTAATATCAATATAAGCCAAAAATATTTTTAACAGTAAATCATATTAAAAACTATAGTCTGCACTCTTTATTAAACTAAATTTTTGACTATAATTTTCATTTAAATTATAATTAAATATTTATTTAAAATATAAATCTTTTAAATTGAATTAAACACTATTTTTAATGTTTATCTGATTTATGGGCAAATCTCATATATAGACAGCTCAAAAAACAAATCTCATTTCATGAACTTATATTTAAAAGGATAAAAGTAAGAAAAAATAATGTAAACTTAATGTCCTGCCCTATTCAAACCATGTAAACACACAAACATATTTATGAAATCATGCTTCTTAAATAATGCTTTGTTTCAATGAATGAAAGCCTACTTTTTAAACACACACAGCATTGAAAATGCATTGAAACATAGCATCATTTACGATACATAATTCCATAAATATGTTTAAGCGTTTAAATAACATATAAAAGTACTATTACTTTAAAAAGTCTCTGAGAAATTAAAATATATACTTTCATGTATAGCACATGTAAACCTATGGCTATAAGCCTTACAGTTAAGTATAGATTCTCAGAGACTTTTTAAAATAATAGTATGTTTACAGCACTGCCTGCACAGATTGGTTATCGTTATTCGTATTCAACCTTATTTTGTCTTTTTAAAGCTCTAGAAAATTGTAGTTTTAAATATCAGTGATTTTCATGCTCGAGGCTCCCAATTACACACTAGTTGTTTAAGTTTATCGAGCTTATCGAGTTTATCGATTCAGAAAAATTTTTTTAATTTAGAGACATATAAACACATAATATTAGTTTATTTTAAGGAAATATAAGGTAATGTTTGCGATTCTTTTAGTCAAAATTTTCAAAACCGAATAAATAATGAAATGTGCAAAAATTGATACCTTGTAAAGAATATTAATTGATAAAATTTTTTTTAAGAAGCCTTGTGTTTAACTCTTGCACAAATGCTCGAGGTGTTAATTGCTCCAGCCTGCGCTTTTGGTAGACACTGATGCCACTGTATAAGATTTGAAAAATAATGTATATGTCAAATATTAAAGTATTTACAAAATATAATTCAAAAATTATATAAATTAATTTCACTCTATGAGCAAAAAATTGAATTGACTAAAATTGAAAGCTATTATATTTAATATTGAATAACAATTTAACGAGAGAATGGCTCTATTCATCCAATTGAAATAGTTATTATCTTATCGATAGCTCATTTTAAACAACGAATAAAATAAGCACAAATGATGCCACACAAGAGAGCGAATAACATAAACAAATCACAAGTTTCATGGCTTCACTTAAACTACATGATTGATGTAAAAAAATCAAAAACAAAGCAGATTTTAAAAGAATTGAGCGGAAGCTTTAATTTTGGAGATCTAACTGCTATTATGGGTCCGAGTGGTTCAGGAAAAACCACTTTATTGGAGTGTATTATAAATAAGCACAGAAAAGGTCTAACAGGTGACATAGATTTCAATTGTGCAACTGATCCAATTATAGCAGTTATCCCTCAACAAAATTATTTTTTGAGAGAATTTACTGTTAAGCAAGTGCTTTGGTATGCGTCGCGTTTGAAGAATGAGAAAATAGATCACGAGATCATAATAAATAATGTTATTCAGCAGTTAGGTCTCAATTCATGTGCGGATAATCGTGTATCCAAATGTAGCGGAGGCGAACTCAAGCGATTAGCTATAGCTCAAGAATTGGTTTCATCAGCAAATGTGCTCATTCTTGACGAGCCCACAAGTGGTTTAGACAGCACCACATGTTTTGAAATAATTAAATTACTGAAGGAAATAACAAAATCCGGCAGAAATGATAATCCCATTGCAATCGTTTCAACTATTCATCAGCCGAGCACTCGTGTATTTAACTTGTTTGATAAAATATATGCCATTTCTTTCGACGGTCAATGTGTTTATGAAGGCTCTCCCACCCAAGTGTACCAAATGTTTAGCGCTGCCTCACTTGAGTGCCCAAATAATTATAATCCGGCTGATTATCTCATAGAGATTTGTTATGGCGATCATGGATTAGACAAAATGTCTCATTTGATTGAAAAACATGAATCACATGATGAAGAACATAGATTTTCAATAACAGACGATAAGAGTAAGCAAAATAATATTCCTTTGAATATTATATCTGAGAGAGTGAGCGGAATTCAGTCTTCAAGCAATTCTATGACACCATTAATAAAAACTTCTAAAATGAATACAGCAAAAGATTTGAGACATATTTGGCTGATATTTCAGAGAGCAATATATTCAGTATTGTTTAACTGGATTGCAATCTCATTACAAGTGGGAACTTATACTACTTCGCCAGTAATGATCAGTATTTTATATAATTATAATATCGGTGAACCATCTGGTTGTCCGATAGCAATGAAAAATATGACTGAAGGCCAGTTAAAACTAGAGCTTCAAGGAATTAACGATAATCTGGCGTTCATTTTCTTTTCACACTTACTCTTTATGATGGGCTGTATAATGACAGCAGTTCTGAGTTTTCCTCTAGAGATGAATGTAGTTTGCAATGAGACCAGAAATAAATGGTACAAAATATGGACTTATTTTATCGGTCGAACAATAGCCGACTCGCCGTTCCAATTAGTTTTTCCAATTGTTTACTGCGCTATATCTTATTTCATGACCGGACAAATTAATGAATTTAAGAGATTCTGTTTATTTTCATTGCTTATGATATTTATAAGCTTTTGTGCCCAGAGTCAGGGCTTGATAATGGGCGCCCTGTTCATGAATAATATGGTGGCCGCTGTCTTTATAGCTGTCACATCAACCGTACCAATTATGCTGTTTGGCGGTTATTTCATACGTATAGCAGTAATGCCAAAATGGATTAGTTGGTTATCATATATATCATATTTTAGATATACATATCAAGCATTCGTTATTATTATTTATGGATTTAATAGATGCAGCTGTGATGGGTATCAACTGCAAGATTGTCAATCATATGTCATGACTGACTTTAAATTAACTGATTATGATTTTTGGGAATCTTTGATCGGAATTTTTGTTTATTTTATTATTGTCCGTATTGTTAATTATTTGATTGTAATGTTTAAATTGTCGAGGATTTCGAGAAATTAACTTTACGCAGATAATATCAAGAAAGATAGAATAAATGTGTTACAAAAATTAATTAACCTAACAACACTCTATATGCCACAAACTAAAGACGAGCTTCAAATTATGCAACATAAATATTTGTATATTAACTACTATTTATTTTATTAAGTTCCAAGTTAGCATAGAATGTTTTAATATATATTTATATATTTAATCAACAAACTTTTTACCTTGTTATTAGTTTTGGGTTGTTAGATTAATTAATATATTTTAATGAGGATGTAAAATAACTTTTATAGAAAAATTTGTTTAAAATATTGAAAATTTTGAAAAACACTATCTTTATAAAGGTTATAATTTGTCCACTTTTACTTTCAAGTTATTCATAAAAAATACTAAATTATTTTATATCGAATTTTCAAATAAATTTTTTTCTATTATTTCAAGATTTTATTACTAAAAGCAATATTGTATTTACAGATTATATACAAACCATTAATAAATAAGATTTAATCTGTGTCAATACAATTTTACCTTTTATTCAATAGCTTTAACAAAAATCCTTTTATAAATAGAAATGCTTACTAATCAAGAAATATCTCAAAATATGGTCAGTAAAGATGAAATTGTCATAAGTGGAATAAGTGGCAGATTCCCCGAATCGGATAATTTGGATGAATTCGCGAAAAATATTTATTCGAATATTGATTTGATTACCGAAGATGAAAGTCGTTGGCCATTAAGTTAGTGATTATTTTGTTATTTTAGTTAATAAATTATTAAATTATTTGCTTAAAAATTGCCTTCATTGGCATTAGTATATCAATCCATATAAAAAATTTTAAATCATTTTCTTTTAAAATTTGCTAAAACAAGGTTCCATTGAACTCAAAAATATTTGAATTTCAAAATTTATAATTTTGTAAAGTGTGACATTTGAAAGTCATAGGTAACTGGTCACCGATGGGGTGATCACATAATTTTTTACCAATGCGGGACAAAAAATTTAAGCTAGGACCATAGGCATGTTTTTTCAATTTTAACTTAAAAATCAAAGGGGTACCAAGGTATACATTTTGAGATTTCTATTTTATTACAGGGTCATGTGTTCTAGAATGAAGTTTAATAGGTTTTATTTAGTTAAAACATCAATAATTTAATTATTTAATATATGGAATTAATTTTGAATTTATGCCTAATTAGTAATTACAGTAACTATAATTTAAATGCACCAAAACTTTACTCTTTAAAAGTATAATTTCATATGTAAAACAATAAAATGCGGTGAAAATGCGCATCACTACCTATCGGATGCAGGACAATAGACCACAATCGTGCACAAATCAGAATATGTCTCCACCCTAGTCAATGACCTGCACTTAATGCAATGGAAACTAAAGCATATTAATTAATATATTGCTAATAGGGTTGAAAATAATTTTAATACTATTTTTTGTAGACCTGAATTCATTATCGAATAGAATGGGAAAAGTTAAAGGAATCAAACTATTTGACGCACAGTTTTTCGGTTTACCAGAATCTGTAGCTGATGATACTGACCCACAATCGCGACTTTTGATCGAAACAACTTTCGAGTCTATATTTGACGCGGGTTTGAATTATTTTATTGAAGTCAATCAAATTTTATATATTAATTTGCGTCTCATTTGAAAGGTGTTGACGTCTCCACACTTCGTAAGACAAACACTGGAGTCTACATTGGGTTCACGACTATCGGCACAGCGGAAGGTATACCGCAGACTGATGAAGACGCGGCTCAGAACGCATTCCTAATGATGGGCACTTCAAGAGCTATATATGCGAATCGAATTAATTTTGTATTTGATTTCTGCGGTCCGTCGACTATAATGGACACGGCTTGCGCTTCAAGTATGTCAGCACTAATGCAAGCCTGGAATGACATTCGTAGCGGTGCATGTGATCAGGCGATTGTCGGTGGTGTTAATCTATGTTTAGCGCCATTCAGTAATTACTTAATGACAGCTGTCGGCGCCGTTTCACCCAATGGTCAGTCGAGAGTTTTTGATAATAGGGCTAATGGTTATGTGCGGTCTGAGGCTTGCGTTACAGTATTTCTTCAGAAGAAAAGCGTTGCCAAAAGAGTTTACGCCACTATTTTGAACTGTCAGTCAAATACTGATGGATACAAAAAACCGGGACTTTTTTTCCCCTCCACGGAAACTCAGGCCATACTTATGGCCAGAGTCTGTTATGACGCTGGTGTCGATCCGATGTCTGTCAAGTATTTTGAAGCTCACGGCACAGGAACAAAAGCTGGTGATCCCCAAGAAGTACGTGCTATAGCACAAGTCTATTGTAATTGTGAAAGAGCTGAGCCATTACTTATTGGCTCTGTCAAGAGTAATACCGGCCATTCAGAAGGCGCTTCAGGTCTCGTATCGATAGCAAAAGTTTTACTCGCCTTTGAAAAGGGCGTAATTGCAGCCAATCGTAACTTTGATTCTCCGAACGCCGACATTAAACACTTGATACCGAATAAAATTAAAGTAATCACTCAAAATATTCCATTCACTGGTGGTATAGTTGGAGTAAATTCTTATGGAATCGGTGGCGGAAATGTAAATTTGCTTCTTAAGTCTCATGAAATTAAAACAAGTAATGGTTTATTATCTGTTGAAGAAAATTTGCCAAATCTTATATGTTTTTGTGGCAGAACACAAGCGAGTATTGAATATTTTTTCAGTCTGATCGGAAAACATCCCGAAAAATTGAGTCCTCATTTTAAGGCTTTACTCAATCAAGTAATTCATTTTAAACCTCCTGTCAGTTCAGCTGGATTTCCATATCGGGGCTATTCCTTAAGGAAATCTACAAATTCATGCGGTTCTGATGAAAACAAATCAATTTCAAGCCAAAAGATTAGCACTTTTTCGGACAAAAAGCTTATTTGTTATGTGCTCTCTGGGTTTGGAAGCCAATGGCAGGCTATGGCTAAATCACTGTTGCCTTTGAATAGGTTCTCACAGACTATTGAAGAGTTGGCATCCATTTTATCTGAATTTGATATTAATTTAAAACAAATTTTATTGTCGGAAAATGACAAAGCATTACAAACAATAACTTCAGTATTTGTTGGCATAACTGCTATGCAAATAGCATTAATAGATATTCTTTACGAAATCGATATTAAACCTGACCATATAATTGGTCACTCATTCGGAGAGATAGCCTGCGCTTATGCGGATCAATGTCTTACTGCGCGTGAAGCTATTTTGTGCTCATATTTTAGAGGAATATGTATTGAAAATGCTTCGATAGAACCGGGTTTGATGATTGCAGTGGGGCTTTCATGGGATGAAGCAGTGATCAGATGTCAAAAGTATGGTGTATTCGCTGCCTGTAACAATTCAGAAGATTCTGTAACCATATCAGGTCTTAAAGATAGGATTCTTCAATTAGAGAAGCAATTAAATGATGAGAACATATTTGTACGCAGAGTCAGAGGAGTGACAGTCCCTTTCCATACCATACATATGAATAGCGCAAAAGATTCTCTTTTAAAAGCATTGCAAAACGAAATAAGATCACCTAAAAAACGCAATTATAATCGTTGGATTAGCTCATCGGTTAAGGAAAACGAAAGCGCATTATATGCATCTCCAGAGTATTTCGTAAATAATTTGTTAAGTCCCGTACTTTTCTACGAGGCTTTAAGTAAATTACCCGAAAACTGTTTATTTATTGAGATCGCACCGCACACTCTGTTTGAAGCGCTTTTTAAGCGTAGTTTTATTGATAAAAATTCATATTTCGGACTTTTGAAGCGGAATAGCAATGACAATAATCTAAATACATTTTTTTCTACTATTGGCGAATTGTATATAAAAGGTTTGAGTCCAAGGATCGAGAATTTATACACTAAGGTGACCTTCCCTGTAGACAGAGGAACAAATTCTTTAAGTTCTATATTGAGGTGGAAACACGATAAAGAATATCAGGTTAGACTATATCCTGATCATTATAATAGAGCGACTGCTTCTGACTATATTTATAACATACAACTTGGCCCTACTTCTAGGTAAGTCTTTTAAATTCATTTGATAACTTATCTAGTTATAAAATACGCTGTTAGCCAAAATCCTCTAAACCCTAGTCGTCCAAAATCATTTTGAACCTAGGTCCAGATTATTATATAGCATGCTTCTCGAGCGACAAGCATAAAGGCCAATTTATAAAAACATTTTAATTTATCAACTCTATTAATTAACAGCTGAATTAGAAATCTCATAAAGTTTTGGTTAACAAATGCTTTAAGCGATTTTTAAAAATTTTTTTAAAATTTAGAAATTACAGTTAATAAAGTTTACTTGTATATGTTAAGTTATTCTTTAGCTTTAGATGATTAAATATTTTTAGCTGCTATTGAATATTACAGTGTAGAAGTATTACACTTTATAGAATATTTTCTACATTTATAGAAAAATTTTCTATACTTTTCATTAATTAGGTTAAAAAATTAATTTTAAACCTTTGTTAACGTAAATATTATCGGAATATTGTGGCCAAAACATAGACTTAACGATCCCGATCCTACACTATAGTGCCGTAAATATGTTGACCAAACTCTAAACAATAGAGTCATTTCCAAAACATAAGAGAGAGGTTTTTAGAAAATAGGTAAAGAAAACATTGGAATCTTGATCAATATAAGCAAATGTAATCAAAACATTAATTTATAAAAAAAACCAAGTTATACATTTGTAATTTCTCAAAATTCGGGGTATTGTACCTGTAAACTAAGATCGGCCTTACGTGTTATCCGAATATCCGAACCGACGTCGGTTCAGATTAGGTAAAAATATTTGAAAAAATTTTCGTTTAGGAAATACGAATCCTATTAATTGCCTGGTTCCAAATTTTTCCAAAGTGTATATATTAAAAACCCATTACTTTATTATGAAAAAAGGCTTCAAGTGATCATATTTTACTCTTATCTGTTTAACAGATGGAACTTTTTGAGAGACCATGTTATCGATGGAAACAATTTGTTTCCTGCAACAGCTTATCTGATGCTTGTATGGCAGAGCTTTGCCGCCAATAAACACATTCCATGGAAGCACCTTCCAATAAGCTTCTCTAACGTGCAGATTATCAAAGCAACAATAGTCTCAGAAGAAAGTCCAACAAAATTTATCGTTAACATTAACCAAATGAATGGACAATTCTATGTGATTGCAGAATCAAATATCGCGTGCACTGGAATAGTATCAACGCTTTCAGAGCCGTTCCTCGAATTAAACGAATACTACAACAATTCAGTTTATAAAACGAATGATCAATTTATTAGAGTTTCGCACAAAGATATTTATAATAAACTTAACGCTCATGGATATGATTATGGAACCAAATTCAAAGCTCTATTAGAAAGCGCAGAAGATGGGCGACAGGGTATTGTTCGATGGACTGGCGAGTGGATCAGTTTTGTGGACGCTATGCTTCACTTAACAATATTTACGCGAGAAATTAAAACCGAAACAATACTGGTTCCAACATTTATTGAGTCAATCCGTTGCGACCCAAGAATTCTTTTTGATATAATTGAAAAAGAAATAAAGGCTCACCAGAATTTAGATACTGATAATAATACTATTAATAAAGATATAAAATTTTCGATTTTCTACGATAAGAATTTAGACGCTATCTATACTAACTGTCTTGAAATAAGTGGTGTACAAGCGATTCCTTTAAACAGAAAAGTTATAATGAAAGGCTTGTGCCTCGAAAAGCATATTTTTATTCCTAACCATGAAATGGAAGCTATTGATAAAAAAGATAAACATATATTTGTCGAATATAAGAAGGTTTGTAATCATGTGCTCAATGATGCTCTAAACGAGTTGGGCGCAGAATATCAAAAAGTTATGAACGGAGAAAAATTTATTAAGAATGGATTGAATGAAGAGTTGATTAATAAATATGTCAAAAACTCAGAAAATAATATCAGATTTTCAGCTCTAAAACTTTTCGATGAAATTCGCATTTTTAGAGAAAGAGAGAATAATTGCAAACTGACACCCAATGAAATTATTTTGACAGTTCTCGCAAAATATGGACCCAACTTGCGTTACGATATGTTGAATAATACATATGTATCGGAACGCTTGCTTCGAACCCAAATAGATATCATTATTGAAAATAATTTATCAGAGAAAATTAAGATTTTGGAGCTCAACAATAGGTTAACTGAACCGTTGTATAACATTATTAATAAATGGATTTCTGATACACCACTTACTGATTTAGCGGTTGACTATAATTTAGCTCAAACTCAAATGAATTACATTACAGAAGAGGTTTTTAATTCAAATATCAACTTGTTTTCATGGACTGAGTTTGAGCCGGAAATTCCCGAAACCCTAAGAAACCTCGATTTGATTATATATAATTGTTTAACAACTGAATTAAATGCCCATAAATTACTGAAATCAATATTCAACAGTGTTATCGAAAATGGCTTTGTATTGATTATTGTTCGCTCAAAGCCTACTATTTTGCATAGTTTTTTACAAATATTAAATTCACCTGCAAATTATGAGTCAGTTTCAATTTCAAGCATATCGGCAATTTGCGAAGATATAGGCTTTAAAGTAATTGGCGTTAAAGGCGATTCTCAAGCATTCAAAACTATTCTTTTAAGAAAGCCTTGTATTAAATTAGCTTCAAATCATGCTATTATTAAAATCGATAATTCCTTTGACCATTGGGTCGAAAGTTTAAAGGAAACGATTAAAGAACACAAAGTTAAACCTATTGGCGAAAACATATGGCTTTATGTGAATGATTCACCCCTGAGTGGAATATTAGGTTTTGTCAATTGTATTCGCAAAGAGTCTGGCGGAGAAAGAGTTCGATGTATATTTGAAATGGACTCAAATCAAATCAAAGACTTTTATAGCGATCCTATTAAAGAGCTTTTTGAATCGGATTTGATATTCAATATTCGTTTCAATGGAAAATGGGGTACATTTAGACATTTAAGACTAACTCAACAATTGTTTAGCCCTTTATATGAAACAAATCATTCGTATGTGAATATTCTGAAACGCGGAGATTTAAATACCCTCCGTTGGTTTGAAATGCCATATGATTACTATCAAAAACTAGACGACAGTGTGAATGCACAAAATATTGCGGAGATTAATGTCTTTTATTCTGGTATTAATGATAACGATTTTAATATTGTTAACAATTCTACACTAATTGAGCCCAAATTTGCTAAACATGAATGTCTTATTGGGCAAGAATTTTCTGGGTTAAGAAAAGATAACGGCGACCGTGTTATGGGCATAAAATTTTCTGGATGTATAGCTACTGATGTATTAACAGATAAGGATTTGTTATATGATGTGCCAGAAAATTGGTCATTAGAAGAGGCGGCAGCTGTTCCCATATCTTATTTTACAGGTTATTACTCTCTGATAATTAGATGTGATTTACAGGAATTTGAGTCAATTTTGATCATATCAGCCGAGAGTTGTTTAGGTCAGGCGGCGATCGCTATTTGTTTGAATAAATATTGTCGTGTATTCGCAACTGTTGAAAATGAGACTCAAAAACAATTACTGCTGAAAAAGTTTGAAAATAAGTTGAGCGAAGACTATATCATTTTTACAGGAGAGCGATCGTTCAAGAATAACATCTTGTTTAATACAAATGGTCGAGGGGTTGATGTTGTACTCAATACGTCCATGAATGACATGTTTGACGAAAACATAAAATGTTTGAAAAATGGGGGCAAATATTTAGAGCTTAATAAACAGTATCTTTTGAGTAATAGACGAATACCATCGCACGACTTAAGGAAAGATATCTCTTATATAGCTATAGACGTTAATTATATATTGAGATATTTGGCTTATGGTTATAAACCTAACCCATTGTGGAAAAATCAGGTTAAAAAAATTCATCAATTGATAAGTTCAGGTCTGGCTAATTGTGTGGTTAAACCGTTTTCAACAATTGTTTATGGGCGCGAACACATTGAGGACGCATTTCGATCGCAATCATTGGCTAAAAAAAGTTTATCTAAAATAGTGGTCAAAATTCGAGATCAAAATCTCAATCTTAATAACGAAATATCATTATTGGCTTCACCGAGAAATTGGTTCAATCCTAAGAAAGTTTATATAATAACTGGAGGGTTAGGAGGCTTTGGGTTTCAATTAGCTGTTTGGATGATAGAAAGGGGTGCTAAACAACTGGTGTTGACTTCTAGAACAGGGCCGAAAAATAAGATGCAAGAAATGTTAATAAAAGGCTTCAAAAAATTGGGTGTTTCTGTTCGGATATCAAACCAAAAACTAATGGATAGAGAAAGCGCAAGAGCTTTAATCCATGAAACGGAAGAATTTGGAAGAGTTGGCGGTGTATTTCATTTGGCTGTTGTTTTAAGCGATAATTTTTTCGAAAATCAAAATTCAATGGCTTTTAAGCAGGTTTTTAATGCAAAATTTCAAAGTTTGCTATTTTTAGATGAAATAACACGACATTCGCATAAAGATTTGGAATATTTTGTTGCATTTTCTTCAATATCTTGCGGTCGAGGAAATGTAGGTCAGAGTAATTACGGATTTGCCAATTCATCTGTCGAACGATTATGTGAAGATCGGCGTAATCATGGATTTCATGGGCTGGCCATACAATGGGGACCTATAGATGACGTCGGACTTGTGGCTGAAAAGAGCAGAGAAATTGAGAAAAATATCAAATATAGTGGTCTTTTAGCACAGCGGTTGCCCACATGTTTCGCTGTTTTAGATATGTTTTTAAGACTTCCTTATCCTGTGATCTCAACGCTGACAATTGGTGAAGTGATGTCTCGCAGTGTTAACCCTAATGATAATTTACTCGAACAGTTGGCTATATATTTAGGCGTAGATTCCAAACAATTAAATGATATATCAACACTTGCAGAGGTTGGAATCGATTCACTAATAGCAGTGGAGGTTCAGAAACGTTTGGAGCGCGAGTTTGAAATAACCATACCTTTAGAAAATATCAAAAGTATAACTGTTGGTCAATTAAGAAATACAGGACACAAAGGAAGAGATGCTATAATAGATATTTTCATAAATAAGAAATAATTTATGAGCTTTTTTATAATAAGTAATGTTATCCATAGGCTCGAAAATGTCGAGCCTGAGCCTACCGAGCCTAGACTCAAAACCGAGAGCCTGAGCCTGGGTTAAAAACCTAGAGCCTGAGCCTGAGTCTATGGACAACATTAATAATAAGGTGACAAAATTTTTTTTAATTTAAAAAATATTATAGAATTAGAATATACTATCGACGGCAAAAGTCTTTGTTAAATTTGAGCTAGATAAATTACAATATTGTTTTTGTTTCTCATCTCTTCTTTAACTCTTAATGTTGTATAACATTATATATTCAAATGATTTACGTATTGAATAAAAACTGGAAAATATAAATTTTGTTTATGTATTATAATTAACTAGCGTTACAAAAAAATTAATTTTGTTTAAATTTAGTATTAAATTTAGTGCCTTCAGAGAGAATTTAGTAAATTTTTCATAGAAAATAGATTAACAAATGGAAGCCAAAAAAGTTTTTCAATTGAATATAATAATAGATTATTAGAAAATAATTTGACTAAAATAAAAAATTAAAGTTTTCAATTATGGCGATTATAAGAACTGACAAGAAAAATAAACGCCAGAACATCTGGAACCCGAACCTCGAATCTCGAGTTCGAAGTTCTAAGGGTGAAGAACCTGAGGTTCGAGGTTTTAGTTTAACATCTACTTAAATCAAAATTTCTAATAAATATTGGTAGAAAAGTGTGAAATACAGTAATTTGAGTATATTGTTAACAATGTTTAAAATATATTAAAATGTTTTGTGGTTCGAAGTTCTGAGGCATTGAGGTTCTAGGATAGTAGGGTTCAGAGGCGCCTCTACAACAGCGCTTTCCAACTCATTTTTCTCTAAGGGCCACAATTGGTTGACCGATACCTTGGCGGACCACTTATTAATAAAATTTAATGAATTTTTTTGGGAAGCAAACCCTGATATTAAACTCTGATATTTGACAATAAAAATAAGATACTTTATTACGTTTGCACTGTTAACTCTTAAATATGAAGTCGAACGGTGATTAATATTTCTAGAATTTATTTTTTGAAAACTGTATTTACAAGTCTACTAAACTTTAAAATCTGTATATATCTACAGTATATGTTTAAATCTCTGTAAGACAGTCTGTAGATATGTATAGAAACAAAATAAGAATGAAAAAATAATTGTGTAATGCAGAAAAATTTACTTAAAGGCCACCCAACTAATACAATCCTGGGAGATCGGCGGGCCACCAAAAATCAAGTGATGGACCACAAGTGACCCGCGGCCACGTGTTGGACAGCGCGGCTCTATAACCTAAACCTGTCCATCATTAATTATTATGATCGCGATATTTAGGTGGTTATTCATTTATGACGTTAGCGATAATAAAAAAATTTTTCCCCTCATAAATATTTTTAACTTTTCTAACCTAACCAACGCTAAACGAACCAAACATATCACTGACATTATTTATAATATATATTCATAAATAATGTCTTATATTTAAAGATATGTTTAGGTTAGGCTAGGTTTAATATATTTACGAGGGGAAAAAATTTCTATTATCGCTAACGTCATAAGTTAATAACCACCTAAAGATCGCGACCATATTAAATATAAGTATGATCCGGAAAAATGCATTAATGCATATTATGCAAAACGTGCTTATTCTAGACCTTTCTGTTGCCAATCATATTGATATTTCTAAAAGTTCTAATTACAATTAGGATGAGAGCACATTTTTCACGTCAATTGAGAGCTTAAACAAATATCAGAATGATATAAGTTATAAAACTACAATAGTTTGTGAAGATATGAACTTTACTGACGTTAAATTAGATTTAGAATTAGATTCAGATGAAGCAAACATAGTTTATTACATCGCTGGCTAGATTCAAATTAAATTACTAAATTCTATTAAATTTGAAATTTGCTTATCATATATTCGTGAAAATACAACAATGGGTTTATCTAAAAATTCAAATTTGACACAGCTAAAGAATAAAAATTATGCAATACCTGCAATTAATGCTATTTTTGACATTTACGTAAAAACATTTTTATATGTAATTAATTATTATAAAAATTTTGCTCAAATATTTTGTGATAAAAATGTAGTTATTCTTAATATGTGTGTGGACATAATAAGTAATTTGATTGTCTTTCCATTTAGTGATACACCAAAATGTCATTTACTCAGCGCTATAGTAAAACAAATTTACTAATCTTAAGATATATGCATTCGAGAAGCAATTAAATAAATCAATATCTCAATCGCAATATGACAGTAAAACAGATAATCGAATGTCTTCAATTATATAACTATGAAATAGTGATTTAATGATAAAAGTGAAAAAGTGATTCAATGAAAGAGTGATTCAGTGAAATAGTGATTTATAAAAAGCATAACTTTGAGCATAAAAGTATAATCTCTCTCTCTCTCTCTCTCTTCCCTCTCATAATGCCAATCCTGGAGTACTCTTCCTTTCTTGCTAAATCCTATGCCAATCTGTGTATAGGCTAATTGCTACTGTACTTTAAGTTGCGACCCCCGCCCAACATCTACTACTTTCGGCTGTGGGCATTCAAATGCGCTTGATCCATTTGCGTGGGACGAAATGGATCGCACAGTCGGACGGTGGAGGGAGGGGGGCACGGCTGCTGGAGTGCAGTAACAGTTATAGGGGCGTGAATGAGAGCCACTTCCACGCAGTACGCCCTGGGTAACGCTAGGAGCTCTCAAATATTAGAATAAAAATGTTTAACAAAAAAATTTATTTAAATATCTTAATTAGTTTCCGAGATTTAAACTATTAAAACGCGTCACTCATTTAATGGACACCCTGTACAGTGATTCTGTGATAACTATGTTATAAAAGTTTATCATAGTTTGTATAAAATAATGATAACAATTTTCGGTTAATATATTTTGTTCAATATTTTTTAAGTTTTTAGCAAATATATTGTTAATTATTATATTTATTAAATTGTTTAATGTTCAACAACCGTTATGCAAATGATTTTATAAATCTATTTTTCCACTTTCTAACCACTGTTTAACAATATTTAATGATTTTAATTAATTAATTTGAAAGTAATTTGAACCAAAAATGAAGACTGAAAGCATGCTTTTCTATACCAATTCAATA
>JAQGCH010001165.1:0-17019 GCA_034699485.1 Nanhermannia elegantula | reverse complement strand
GTTAATTGATGTCAATTTTCCACTAAACAATTGTAATCGCTTTAATCCAAAATATTTAATTTATTATAATTTATTCTTGAGGGAGAGTGACTCAGTGGACAGGTGACGCGCTCACGAAGGAAGCGTCCTGGGTTCGAATCCCGGAATCAGAGTTATGTTTTCTGCGATTTGTCGGCCACAAATCCATTGTTTTATAGCAATTCCTTGGCCCTAAGCATTTGCCCTATGCCTACACTTCGGTAAAAATCTCATCCTAGATAATCACGAGCTTAATGTGAGATCCTGTAAAGGAGTTGGCGTAACGAAAATGTTGTTGTAATTTATTCTACAGGAAAATCGTATAACAACAGATATATTGACCAGAAAGCAATTTCTCTAGGAATGAAGTTGTAATTAATTTTATAACCTTCTGTACAAATGATTAATCTTATTAGATCATAAAGTTATATTTTAACAATTTAATTGTGCGTTACATGGAAAAGGTAGGGTCAAAAATAGCCTATTTGTACCGAACATAATAAATGGACTTTACCTTATGAATTGTTTTATTTGATTTATAAGGTCTTGCTATAGAACCAAAAAATACAATTAATACTATAGAAATGAATAAAATAAAAGTAATGTCATTTATTATATAGATTCTTATTTTTTTTATCGATTAAAATAAATCAATTTAAATCTATACTTCATTTTCTATCTGTAGTATATTTTTATTGCTAAACAAGTCTAAAAATAATTTCACTCTTGAAATTGATTATTAGTTTATTATTTTTATTACTCGATACAGAGCAATAAAATTCATAATAATTTTATCTCAAATATTAAATTCTTATTTTCTATATAAATCATTATTATCGATATAATTTTCAAGAAGCAATGAAATTATTTTTAGACTGAATTAACTCTAAATATTGTACAGATAGAAAATAAATTATAGTTTTAAATTAAAATTTATTCCAAAACTATTAAACAAATAATAATTCATAAAAAAGTTTATATTATTCATTTAGTGTTTAGCAATAAGTGTATATCATAAGAACAACATAACATTTACAATAATTGTTTTTATCTAAACATATGTTATTTCTTATTAAATAATTATTTACATTATCTGTGACATAATTATTTTCGATATTTACAAATATATCCTTAAATTAAATAATATATAAAATAAAAATGTTATACACAGAGCAAAAACTTATCAATTGTATTACATATTTTATGCGCACAAATATAAGATAAACAAGGGAGAGTATACAGTCTATGACTGTTTACAAAGCGCGATCCTGAAGTATTTTTTGCCACTTGACACTGGACACATACTTAGGGAAACTGATTATGATTATGAAATCGTTTTTTGATATCTCGAACCTTTCCCATAGTAAAGCATTAGTATCGGTAGTTTTCCGTCGGTAGTTTGGCCACTGGTCACTGGACACAGACTTTTGTCGTCATTTTAGAGGTTCTCAGGGACACTAATTATGATTATGAAATCAGTTTTTTAATAGCTCTTACCGTTTTTGAGATTTATTTGGCAACAGACGGACGGACTGACAGACAGACAGACAGACGGACGGACAAAACAAATATATAAGCGCTCTTTTTGATCGCGCTAAAAAGTATGTTAAACTTTGGTAAAGATACAGTGAGACATTAATATATCTATAGAATAGGGTGACTGGGTCTAATGTCGTCCAAATCGGGACCTTATCTGGTCAGTTATCAAAATCAAAGAATGGTGTTTTTGAAAACGTTTTCTTCAGCCAACTCCTTAACGAGAGGAGATCTCACTGAGCCAGCTTACGCTCTACCAACAACTACGCATGCAATTATTAAAAAATTCCTTAGGGCTGATTCATATTTCATTAGAATTTCTATTTTCCCAATAAAAAGTATTTATCAATAAAAAGTATCGGATGAATATAATAAACATCTGTATAAGAAATTTTTAAAATTAGAAATCGAAGAATATTAGAGATATAAAAATATGTTCACTTTAAAAGCTATTTGTCGTGTAATAATGAATTGATCACCACATGAAAACCCAATTAAGCTTCTTTTTTCAGTGACTCTTTCCATAGAATTCAATAACTAATTATATAATAAATATAATTTTAATTATTTATATATGAATAAAAATAATAAGTAGCTCATTATATAAATACAATAGACTCTCGTTATAGTAAAGGATCAAATGCAAGAGAAACCCACCACTATATCAACAGTTCACTATATCAGGATCAACACTATAACATTAGAGGTTATAGAGGACCAAAAGTGGTATAAAACTAATTAACTATAGCGAGAGATTATTATTTCCGACTTCACTATAACGAGAGTTTACTGTATTTATATTCTTTCTTTTGCGAATACCTTTATTTTGAGACTTATATTCATTGAGTAATACATTTGAAGACATATGTTATGTAAAGAATTATATGATTTTAAAGATTCGCTATTAATAGAAGCAGTGATTGAATTGAAAATTAATAGTGAGACCAGACACGAGACAGAGAAACAAAGTATTAAACAGAAAGAAGAAAATAATAAATTTTCGAATAACAGAATTTGTAATGTAATTAAATTGATTGGAATCAGAGAATAGCAGATTGAAAAGTAATACTTTTGCCAAAACTTATTGTAAGCTTTTATATCGCAACAAATCTTATTGTGATCTTTGATTAAATTGTCGATTAATTTGTGACTTAAAAATAGTTGACTCGAAATTTTTGAAAAAATATTATTATTGAATGATTTGAGTCTAATTTTACAATAATAGCAAACAATAAAATAATAATAAAAACTGAATGAAAGCGCAGAATAAACACTAAAACAATATATAGAATAAAGAAAAGCACTGATAATACCATAACTTATTAAATCTAAGAAATTAAAAAAAATAAAAAGAAATATCAAACTGGACAATAAAGTTAATAAAACTTCTGAATAAAAAGATATTTTTACAATAATTCTCATTGATCTTATGTTCTGTACATATTTATTAATTATATTCTTATCATGAATTATAATCAAATCAAAAGAAGCCAATCCTTTCAGAATTTCAATAATTTCAAACCATTTGTAATAGTTTTCATCACTATTATTAAGAATATATACGATATTAAATGTCATAATGCAAGCTATTATTGCGCACACATAAAAAAACTTATAGAAAGCACCAAAATATTGAAACATATCGAAGTAATAAAGAGGTATTTTTCCGTTTTTGCTAACAATTAAACAAATTGCAGTACGAATTGCAAAGAGTATTAAATTAATACTTAGAATATTTGACTTAATTTTTTGGATTAATTTTTGTTTTTCAGTAACATTTTTATTGCATAATTCATATCTATAGAAGAGGTAATACTTAAAAAGTGGTTCATCTATATCTTCAATTATTAACTTTTGACGTTCAATACATTGATCCATAACTCAATTGTAATTTGAATATTACTCTCAGAACATTTCTATTTAAAATAATTTGTTTACAAAGTAAGACATTTAAATGCTTACCTCCAATCTTAGCAATGGCATCTTTCAATTCTAAACAGTCAGCTTTTCTAGGGGCTGATTTCGATATAGGTATGACATACAATAGAGAAATCGAGGTTATAATTAAAGTATACATTGTTTAATTGAGTATCAATAGATCTGCTATTAAATATTACACACAAGAATTCTGTTTACAAGTATATTAACAAAATTTAAGTCATATATAGAATACTTCGTATTAACTTCCTGTATAAGTACTTTATTATTAAAACTCTTTTCCTGTATCAGTATTTATACTAAACATCAATATATTTTAAAATGAATCTAATTTAAATGTATAATTAAATTCATATGTACAAAAATATATTCAAATAAAATTCTATTTTATGTTATTGTAGGTATAGATTTGATTCATATATTAAAAATATATATACAGTCTGTCCCCGTTATAGGCAACCCTGATATAGGCAATTTCGGTTATAAGCAACTGCTTTCTTATGCACCGGCCATTCCTATGGGTCCATAATGTTAAATAGTTCGGATATAAGCAACTCGTTTATAAGCAATACCCCGTTATAAGCAACGCTATTGATTGCACGTATAGCTTATGCTATAGAAGTTTATAAGCAATTGAAGTTTAAAAGCTGTAAAATTTTATACAATTAATATTCTGTGCCAACAATTAATGATAAATTAGAGTTAAACAATTATGACAATAGATTTTAGCACTTAAAGCATATAAATAAATAATTATATGATCTAAATTAATTTTTAGTACTGTATTACTAATGTATTGCTTAAAAATTTTCGTTAACGTAAGTTCGGATATAAGCAAATTCGGTTATAGGCAACGCATTTTTGTTGCACCGACGAGTTGCCTATAACGGGGACAGACTGTATAACTTAAAATTTAAGTAAAACATTCCAAAAGCGTAAAAAAATAAATATTGCTTATCATCAGAATTGCTAATCATAAAGTTAAAAATGCAATGCATTAACTCAGTTGCAGATTGTACAGTACATATTCGGTTCTGCCTAGTGGTCACTTTAGGGTATTCAATACAAGGTCCTTCCATTTGAGATCAATATGATTTTGAATATATTATATGTCTCTAAAGTGGCGATCTTTTCAATGATAAGTATAACTCACTTTGTCTGTATCACTCTATATCTCTGTCTTTGTTTATCTGTCTGTCTGTCTGTCTGTCTCTCTCTGAATTTCAGTACCTGTTTACTGATAAACTCTGATTAATACTAAATAATTACTGAATGATATCAGTAAATAGTGTAAAGACATTTAAAATAAAATCTTTATTTGGTTATACATCAAAGTATATATTTTATATTCTCAAAAAATTTTGGGGTAAAAAGTGCATTAACTGCATACATATATAATAGTCAAAGAAAATTGAAACCCAAACCAAAAAAACTTCGGTTTGGGCATGGGTTGGGTTTGGGTAAAGATTTAAAAAAAATTTTGGGTTTAGGTGCGTATGTTTATGAAATTTGCTCATTTTTCTTCACATTGAGAACTAATATCATTATTTGACTTACCGTTTAATGTTAGTTCTCCTCAGTTTGAATAAATTAATATTTTTTTATGAAAAGAATTCATATCATTATTACTTTTCAAATAAAATTTTTATCTATAGCAACTGTAAGATTTCATGCATTTGTTTGTGCTTTTTTTTAAAAAAAGTTTTCATAAGTCACAAGATATTATCATATATATAAAGGGCTAAAATAATTTTGACAATACATTACATTAATTTCTTAATCATATGTAGAAAAATTAGCGTCTTGGTTTAGGTTTATCGGGTTTATGTCTGTTTTGAATATGTGTTTTATTTTATGAAAATACGTTGAATTTGAGTTTGCATACGATTGAAGTTTTCTAACTTTTCTTCACTAATTTCACAAATAAATACAAAATTGATCAATTCAATCTTTTGCTTATTATTATGCAAGAATTTATAGTTCTATTAAATTTTTTTGAACATAAAATTAATACTGAGATTTTAATATGAAGCTTTTCCCAGAAGAGTAGCGTTAGCAAAAATATTTTTTCTATAAAGGGCTTAATTAATATTATAAATGGATATCAATTAAGCCCTTTATAGAAAAAATATTTTTGCTAACGCTACTCTTCTGGGAAAAGCTTCATATATTAGAAACTTCAATTATAAATTACATAAATACAAAACATTTTATTTAAGTATTTTAATAGAAAAGTAATTTATTTATGTATTATTTATGTACAGTCGTCGCCAATAGTAACTTTCACAGTTTTTGGGTCTGTTCTACAGTAAAATTTAATAAATTTAGATCAAAATTTTTTTGAGTATATCTTTTGATGGAACGAAACTTTTGACTTGAGAGATGTGATCAGGTGCCAAGGGGTTTATTTATGGTTACAGGTAATATGCTCAGAAAAATTTGGGGTAATTTTTTAAATTCTGACCAGTACAAACGAAAGAACTAATAAAATCATTAGACTACGGTATTTTCGTTTGACCTGAAAAACCTTAAATTAAGTGAATGGCAGCGAATGAAACTAGAAATTTACAAATATTCAAATGAGAGTAACCTACCAGTCACTCATCCGAATGAATAGTGACCGGTCACAAAATAAAGCATTTTTAATGTCCCTCACAAGTATTCTATTATTTCTTTATTGCAATTTATATTTTTTGTTTTATTCAATTAAAAATATTTAGCCGTTATATAAACTCAATCATTAATTTAATCATAATTATCATTACAATAGATAAAAAAATTTTTAAGGGACAAAAATTATTTAATGAAAAAGACAAAACATTTAGCTCACAGTCAGGATCTAATACAATATTTATAAAGGCCATTACACATGTTACATTTTGACATCGGTCTCAAGCCGTTATGATAAGTGACTGGTTGACAGTCGTGGTGGTGCTTACTGTTGTATGAGTTCCAAAATTTCATTTAAGTTCCAGTTCCAGTTCCTGAAAAAATATTAGTTTGAGTTCGAGTTCCAGTTCCAGTTCTAAGAACTGGAACTGGAACTCAAATTCTTGATTTCAGTTCCAGGAACTGATACAACACTAGTGGTGCTACACTCGTTTGAATTTTTTTTAAATTTCGGGTTTGATGCACTGCCATACTCAAGTTAAGGTTTTTCAGGTCAAACAAAAATACACGTGTCTAATGATTTTATTAGTTCTTTCGTTTGTACTGATCACAATTTTAAAAATTATCCCAAATTTTTCTGAGCATATTACCTGTAACCACTAATAAACCCCTTGGCACCGGATCACATCTCTTAAGTCAAAAGTTTCGTTCCATCAAAAGATATACTCAAAAAAATTTTGATCAAAATTTATTAAATTTTACTGTAGAACAGACCCAAAAACTTTGAAAGTTACTGTTGGCGACGACTGTACAATACTCAGAGATTTAGATGGGATTATCTCTAATACTGTTTTGATTTGAAAATGATTTTAAATATGAAATCTTCGTCTCTAAAGCAAATGTTTTACACTTTATTTTGCAATAATTATAACATTGATTAAGAAACTTATTAATAAAAGTCCACTTCATTAATATAGATAATGCCTGTGTTTGTTTGCTCTAAAGTTTATGATGCAATCCATAAGTCACTTATTTTATTGTTTTAAATATTAATACAGAGGGTGATCGCTATATTTTGAAACAAATTTGAATGATTATAACTAAACAAATATTAAACGTATATAAATGATATTGGTATCAAATTAAAGCTTATATGTTTAACTAAAATTGATAGAGTTTTGGCAAAGAAAAAATTATTTATCCTATGACGATTTAAAAAATTATCTGCTCAAAAACCCTTTCCAGACGAAATTTTTAATTAATTTAAATTTTAAATTAAAATGTATAATTATTAAATTATTTTTTAGTCTAAACTTGTTTTAAATAGTAATTTGAATAATTTAATTTCAAAAATTTAAATTTCAAATTTAAATTCACAACTCATACAATTAAAGATATAAAAGTTACAAAAATCTGAAAAACAGCACTTTCGGCAATTTTCTAACTCTATGGAGATTTCAATGTATTTTTAGCATTAGATGTATAGGACTGGAAACTTTTATTTCGTAGATGTTTAGGATTTTCTCTATAGCTTCGAGATGATTAATACAATTATCTCAAAAACTTTATCAAATTTAATTAAAAGTATAAGCTTTAATTCGATACCAATTTCATTATTATACGTTAATAATTTGTTTAGTTATAATCATTCAAATTTGTTTCAAAATATAGCGATCACCCTCTGTAAATAATGAATATTCAATATAATTCTCAAACAATTTTCCATTCAATTATTGTAATTGTATTTATTAAATAAATACTTTGACATATTTACTGTATTGTACAATATTTATCTATTTTCAAATGGAAGAAAATTAAATTATAGATAAATATTGCAATTTATATATTGATTTATTATACAAACATTAATTTAATAATATTAGTGAAAATTAATTTTTTTACTCTTAAATGTCAAAAGTTCTTAAGAGTTTAATAATATTGAAAATATCAGAGATTACACATAAAATTAATACATAAATAAATCCAAAAAATTATAAATATAATGAAATAAATAACAAAATATTTCTTTATCTAAACAGAAAACATTAAATTTTCTTATAAATAAGCATTTAATAGTATATCTTTTAAAAAATGAAAATTAAATTAATTTTATTTAATACTTTAAAGAAAAATATAAAAGGAAATAAAAATATTAATAGTTTCGCAAAAATAAACTTATTTAAGGGTTTACTTCAAAACATTTGGCCTAAAATTTTGATTTATAGACAAACTAATAACTGGCGTATTAGAGATCTTTAACACATTATTAAAAATTAGACTAAAATTATAGAATTTATTAAAAATTAAAACAATGGCATTCGATAACATGATAACTGAGAATCCAAACCATATGCCAATTATACTCATTATGTAACACAAGAATTCCTGGACTCGTATTTTAGGTGATTGTGTGTATGTAGTTATGGGTGAAGTTGGGGGTAAAATAAAAATGACGGTGTAATTTGCAGTTTCAGAATTTTCAACTTTATCAAAACAATTGTAATATTCAGTCATACAGTCGACAAATTTCCCGCAATAATTATTACATGTGCTTAAAAAACGTAATCTCCCGAAACTCGTTTCCATATTCATGATTAATAAACTATCATTTAAATTATCTGTAAAATGTGTGTTAGGCCATAAACCGTTTCTCTTCACAAATAAATGATTTATACAATTTGATACACAATGAGCTCTAGATCTGTAACCAATAGTTTTATATTCAAAACAAGAAGACTTATATGGTTTGGGCTTAAGATTAACATAAGTTTTTTGATATCTGATTGAAGTCCACTTCTCGTTACTATTGTATAAGTAAATTGGAAACGACTTCTGATTCTCGACAACAGTTTCCTTTTTAGAATGTAAATAAATTGATGTTAAATAATATTTAGACGAATAGATTAAAGAAACAATTGGTTCTGATTTTTCTGAATCTAACATATCTGAATCAACTAAATATCTATCATCTGATTCTCCATTTAATTATGAAAATAGAGTGAAACACAATTTTTGAGAATTAATCAATATTCTTATAGGTGTTATTTCATCGCATTTTAGACCCGTTTTATTGAAAGCCATTGTTCTCTTTACAGAACAAAAAAAGTTTTTTGATATCTCTCTGGGAGAGTACAAAATTTCAAACTGTTTTCCAATTGTGAATTTATTAATATAACTTAAAAATTTCGATTTATTTTCTAAACTTATATTTTTAAATAAATCTTTAAACTCTTCTTTAATAAAATATTGTTTATCACCGCATAATGTGATAGCTGGTAAGGAAATTGGATCTTCACTTACATATCTAACATCAGTTGTTGTTTCATAAGTAAAATAAATGTTAGATATTTCTTGAATATGAAATAAACATCCAATCAAACAAAATACGAAAAATGTATATTTAAATGATCTTTTCATACAATTACTATTCATTTTAAAACTTGTGAATAGTTTATTATTCATATAAAGAAATATTGAGCTATTGTTACAAAATTTTCTTATAAATAGTGGAAAAAATTCATCAACAAAATTGATTTTTATTGCAATATTTATCTATAATTTAATTTTCTTGCATTATTTGAAAATAGATAAATATTGTACAATACAGTAAATATGTCAAAGTATTTATTTAATAAATACAATTACAATAATTGATTTAAATGGAAAATTGTTTGAGAATTATATTGAATATTCATTATTTATTAATATTTAAAACAATAAAATAAGTGACTTATGGATTGCATCATAAACTTTAGAGCAAACACAGGCATTATCTATATTAATGAAGTGGACTTTTATTAATAAGTTTCTTAATCAATGTTATAATTATTGCAAAATAAAGTGTAAAACATTTGCTTTAGAGACGAAGATTTCATATTTAAAATCATTTTCAAATCAAAACAGTATTAGAGATAATCCCGAAAAATCTTCTCGTATTGTACAGTCGTCGCCAATAATAACTTTCACAGTTTTTGCGTCTGTTCTACAGTAAAATTTAATAAATTTTGATGAAAATTTTTTTGAATGTATCTTTTGATGGAACGGAACTTTTGACTTAAGAGATGTGATCCGGTGCCAAGGGGTTTATTAATGGTTACAGGTAATATGCACAGAAATATTAGGGGTAATTTTTAAAATTGCGATCAGTACAAACGAAAGAACTAATAAAATCATTAGACACATGTATTTTTGTTTGACCTGAAAAACCTTAACTTGAGTGAATGGCAGCGCATGAAACTCGAAATTTTAAAAAATTCAAATGAGTGTAGTCTACCAGTCACTTATAATGGCTTGAGACCGATGTCAAAATGTAACATGTGTAAAGGCCTTTATAAATATTGTATTAGATCCTGACTGTGAGCTATAACTTTTGTCTTTTTCATTAAATAATTTTTGTCCCTAAAAAATTTTTATTTATTGTAATGATAATTATGATTAAATTAATGGTTGAGTTTATATAACAGCTAAATATTTTTAATTGAATAAAACAAAAAATATAAATTGCAATAAAGAAATAATAGAATACTTGTGTGAGGGACATTAGAAATGCTTTATTTTGTCACCGGTTGTCACCATTCATTCGGATGAGTGACTGGTAGGTTACTCTCATTTGAATATTTGTAAATTTCGAGTTTCATTCGCTGCCAATACTCAAGTTAGGATTTTTCAGGTCAAACGAAAATACACGTGTCTAATGATTTTATTAGTTATTTCGTTTGTACTGATCAGAATTTTAAAAATTACCCCAAATTTTTCTGAGCATATTACCTGTAACCATTAATAAACCCCTTGGCACCGGATCACATCTCTCAAGTGAAAAGTTTCATTCCATCAAAAGATACACTCAAAAAATTTTCATACAAATTTTTTAAATTTACCTAGTAGAACAGACCCAAAAACTGTGAAAGTTACTATTGGCGACGACTGTACAATTTAAAATGTAAATTCAAATTACTTCAAAACTAACAAATAATTTAAAATAATAAATATTTACTGAAATCACCTCTAAATGACTTATATGTGCCAATAATTATCAGTAATAGACACAAAACCACTTCAAGAATAGAAAGCCTTAGAAATGCCTTAAATTATTTTAACTTTTGATTAGATAACGAGTGATTTCTGAAACAAATTCTTTAATAATTTATATTTTCTGAAATATCCATTCAGTCATTCTTATAAAAAACAAAACACTAAAACTTAATATGCATTTCGTGTTCAGTGTTATAAATTGATTAAAAATTTAAGTCAAAGTGAACTTATAAATAATTCTATAGTTTTTTTCATTTAATACACCAATATTTTACCATTTCTTTGATCAGTGATTGGAACAAATCCAGAATCTATGCTGTCATAAAAAGTCTGATGATATTTTCTGAGAAGTAAGTTCTCACCACTATTACTAAAGCAGCACAACTTGTATTTCAAATTTTCGAAAAGTTCTGGTTTTTCACGTTTCCATTTAAAAACACCTAATATTATAATAGATGCAGACACGAGACACGCGCCCACTACTGACGTCCAATCATAAGTCTCAGTAAATAAGAGCACATCCGAGACAAATGATAAGACAATGCTTAAAGTTGCGGACACAGAAATAGGACCCGCACTTTCATAATGCAATGCAACTGTCATAAAGAATTGCCCACAAATACCACAAATGCCGATTACTGTGAGAAGACCCCAAATGTACGAACCAGTCGGCCAAATAAACATATCCAATACTATCAGTATTATAACACTTGAAATTATATTCATTAAGGAATACCACATAATAACCACTGCAACCGGTGTTGTTTTCAATTTTCTCAAAGTTATCAAAACCAGAGCTGTAGTAAAAGATGCGGTTAAGGCCAGTGCTATACCTTCTAATCTTTGTTCAGATACAACCTCTGAATTCGGGCTGAATATGAATTCTGGTTTAGCTATGATTACGACACCGATTATAGTGACAGTTCCGGTGACCACTTGTATGAGAGTTAGTGGCTCTTTAAGCATGAAATATGCGAGTATTGTCACAAATACTGGTGAAGACAAGTGAATAGTTGTCGCGTTTGTGAGTGGTAACAAACGATATGAAATAAAAATAGATGTCTGTGCTATTGTGCCATATAATCCACGAAGAGCTATATTGAATCGATGGCCTGAGAGGCCAAACAATGGATATTTATATATTAGAGTCGCGATCATATAGAATATGAATTGAAAACTGCATCTGTTTTTTGAGAAAATTATTTTTAGTAATTTTTTTGAGTGTAGGTATTATTTAGATATTAATTATAAAATACTGTATTAAACTATTTCTTATGTTAATACCGTCTGATTCTACATTTGTTAAAATTTCAAGAAAACCTACTTTTAATTTACATATTATGTTAAATATTATTATTGAACCAAAAATGACATCGCATTTAATAAAACTTTGCAAATAATTTAATTTAATAAAGTTTTATTCAAATAGTTATTTAATATAAATTTTATTTATATGTTATCCTAAATAATTTTTTTTATATTAATAAATTAATAAATGAAAATGAATTGAAATCTGGTTTTAATTTTTGCAGAGTTTGTTATTTGAAGTAAACTTATTATATGTAATGCAATACCTAATGCACAAAAGTTCTATGGAAGGCAATTGAGTCAATACTTTTACGAGAACTGTAACGATTGCAAAGCAAAACACACTTAAAACAGACATTAATATCCCAAACGCTGGAATGAGTTCTGGTAATGACTTCTTTTTCACAACATTCGCTTCTTTCCCAACAAGTGGTAGAGTAAAGCTATCTGTTTCCCATTCAGAAGGAGTTGATTCACTCAAATTCAGTTCTGAGATAACTTTTTCGTTTGATTTTATAAGTGAAGGCATTTTATGTGAATTATATATAAATCATTCCCTGTATAAACACCGCTACTTTTCAAAGTGTTACAGATAAAGTGTATGTGTTGATGGTTTACAGCGTTAACTATTGAGGTCTCTGTTATATAACCATATCTTACAGATAAATATTTGTTATATTAATTCATTTGATTTGTTATTGAGTAAGTTGTAATCAGTGGTAAAACCAGATCTCAGATAAGTTACAAATAATCAAATGTAAACCCAAAACCATTTCAAGAGAGCTTTATGCTTAGACATGCCTAAAATTACTTTAACTTAAGATGCGATAATATTCTCTCTCTAAAATCCGATCCTTTAATATTGTAAGTCAAGGTCAAGACTGTGGAATATTTTCGTAAACTTATGAAGCATTTTGTGTTAAACCGTTATCAGGTACACGGGTACCTTTGAAATTTACACATATTCATTTAATTACATGTCTATTAATGCAAATTTGACACTTTGCGCTTTCACCGATATATTGAGCATATTTTTAAACCCAACTTATTTTTATATCTTAAAGTATTAAATATTATTTGAAAAACATTCACAAAATAAAAATGAAAACAAATTTTATAATTTCATTTACAAATCAATATTCACAATATCTATGCCAAACAAAATGCTTTATTTTCAAAGATTTTCTTAAAACTGAAACTTAACAAAGTTCTATCTGAGCAAGGTAATTTTTTGTAATTATGTTACATAACCATAGTTGAGTAATTGACCATAGATTAGTGACGTAAGTTCCAAAATGACTTTGCAACCCAACGTTTATTGTTAGGTTTATCATTTTCGTAGGCGGCGGCGATAGCTACCGCCAAGGGAGAAGCTAGAGTTATTGTTAAAAATTAATTTTACACATAGTTTACCTTAGAAACTGATACCTTAGAAAATGATAAAATAATAAATTTAGTAAACTTATTAATAAATTTAATAGGGTTCACATAACTCCTAGCTGACCTAAAGAATTTTAAAGAAAAGAAAAAATATTTCAGTTAATAAAAATTTGATTATGACTTCGATTGAAAAAAGATATCCCGAACTGAACATTAATATCCAATCGTTAGAAATTATTTCTCAACTAGACGGGGCAGCCCGTTCAATGAACGGGCAAAAAGTTTATTCTTATGACAGTAATAAAACCATGAACTCCCACCTGAAGCCTACTCGTAGATCTATTGGTGAAATGACCACTCACCCTAGTCTTATTGGTGACATGACCACTCGCCCGAAAAGCTAATGGTGTATTGATTACTGACCAAAGACCTATTGATGCCATGCACACTCACTCGAACATTTAAAATTGTCACCACCGTAAAATTAGTCAATTCGGGAAAAGTGGTCACATCGGTAAAATGGCCACTTCGGGAAGAAGTTCATTGTTAAAGAACATTTGTGACATCTGTTAGCGTTACTCAAAACAAAATTTTTCCATAGAAAAGCATTGGAGGGGTAAGTTTTTCTTCGGTAACTTGGCCACTGGTCACTTTTCGGGTAAAATTTTTCCCAAAAGTTTCCGGTTCAGGTCATGCTGAATCTAATGATACCGGTCTCAAGTCTCTAGAATGTCCAGGGGCGGAACCTATTCAGTGTCAGACACACAGACAGTTGGATATTATTATATAGATTATTAATGCTATAAAACACTTAAACATTAAAATTACAGTTTTGAAACTTTTGAAACTAAAGGTTGTATTTTGATGAAAATATTGAATTAATGATATAAAAAGAGTAATATTATTGTCAAATAGTCTAAATATGTTTCTGTTAGTAAGAAATGTTCAAATATTTTTGAAAATGTTATTTTTAAAAGGTAAAAAGATAATCTTTTGCTCTTTCAAAATTTTTTTGAATTAGTAATGGCTTCAGACTTATGACCGAAGGGTTGTGAGTTCGAACCCCAGGCGCAGCTACTTTTTCTGCAATATGTTGGCCACCTTTATCATTCACAACTATGGAAATAAGTAAAGTGTAAAAAACTTCATTTTTATAGGTGGATATTGAGAGAATATTTCATGTAATTGTTTCTAAATAGCTTTGTCCCAAAATATAGAGATAAAATACAGTTTTTGTTTTTAATGATGTTTTATTAGAAAATTATACTGTATAACAATTTTAATAAAATTTCAGTGAATATCAGTAAAGTTAAGTAATTACTGTTTGAGGTCTAAACAGTGAAGTACAGTACAGTAAACTATTGAACAGTAAAGTAATTTTTCATAAAATGTCATCTAATTCTTATTATGACTCTATGAAAAAGTTGATTAAACTTTTACTATACTTTTACTTCTCTGTATATATAAAAGGCAAATGTTTGAGATACAGTTTATAATAAGAACTTTATTTTAACTTCCATTTGTTATATAGCTTTCAAATATTAGTAATCCGATGAAACGCCCTATATATTAATATTTCAAATACTTTTGATATTTTTTTAGTCTATTACTATTGTTATAGATTTTAGATTATTGTTTGCTTATTAAATAAAAATGTGCTTCCATACAGTTTTTCTTCAATTTGCTATACAGTAACAGTTTTTGCTACAGTATGTAGGGAGGGGGGAGGGGGGGAGGGGGGTATTGGAAAAAAAGCGGACTGATGCGAACGTCATAGGGGGCAGGGGTGAGAGGGTTGATGACTTCCGCAATTGTATTATTCTTCACCCTTTGAGTTGCTTTTTATTGAAAAATTTCAATATAATACTAGACGATAACTGCCCGTTGAACGGCAAAAACTGTTTATTTTTGTAGGTAATTAATAATGAAATCAAAACAATTTAATTAGAATTTAGATTTGAATCCTGTTATTATTGTTTAAATGGCAGTCAAATGAGTTAACTCAATGTTGACTCAACAATCATATAGTGATACTGTAACAGTAGATGTTAAACAAATAACAGATATGCTATATATATAAAGTACAGTATTTGCAATTTCAAACTATGACATACATTAATACATACATAGATATATACATACATACATACTGACGAACCACCCTTAATAGTATAGATAATGAAGAAATATTTTTTTCAGAAGAAATTACAAATCAAACTTATATTATTCCAGAAAATGAATTTTCTGATTGGATTAGCTCTCTATTTGTTGAATATGATTAAATATATTTTAATTGAAATTTTAATGTGTCCTTTTAAGATTTTTAATAAAATTTTATAAATTTTAATGATTTTGCCTCAATATTGGTTTTATGGAGGGAGGGGGTCAGCGAAATCGGATGTCCTATATAGGGAGTGAGTTTGATTCAGACTAAAGGAGACCATGGAAGGGGAGGGGAGTTTAAGCTCAAGGTTGTTTAGACGTCCTTTAAAAATGGCCACTAATATTGGGATTCTAACACAGCTAATACTACTGTATAAGAACTTATTGCTATATTAATAAATAACTATGAATCATAAAGAGTCAAATATAAATTCGTTTAGTTTTAGTAACATTTTCAAAACTAAAATTAAGTTAATATTAAATAAGCTAAAAATAAGCTAATTTAATTATTACCACAATTTATTATTATTAAATTAAAAATAATATCTAGGGTTTGAAAATATAAGATTTTATTTGGGTTGGGTTGGGTTGGGTTGGGTTGGGTTGGGTTGGGTCAATTGGGTTTCTTATTCGTTGCAATCAGTTATTATAATTTAATATTTAAGTATTGTTGTGAAAATTCTAAAACAAACATTGAGAGTCTATTGTAAACTTATATAAAGAAAAAGTCCCCTTAGCAACGAAAAACATCATTCGAAAGCATATGACTACAAACGTATGATTAAAAACATAGAAATTTGAATTATATTTTATGTTGGTTTTTATTATTAGAGATACAAAGTTTATTACTTTTTTGAGTGATTTAAGAAAAAGAAATCATCGAAATAACTTCTTCTAGCATTTTGAGTTGATATGGATGGGTCTATGGATGGGTCCAGTGATGTAAAAGTAAGTCAAATAATTTCTTACTTTTTTCGTGATCACAACGTTAAGAACTTTCACAATATTAAAGATGATTTTTAATTGTGAACATGT
>JAQGCH010001164.1:0-17031 GCA_034699485.1 Nanhermannia elegantula | reverse complement strand
CCCCCAAAGATTTTTGAACAATTAAGTGTAGGTCTGTAGCAATTTTTAAAAATTGCCATATTATGGGGTTTACCTATGTTTAGCCACCCCAAGCTGAAAATCCTGGTTACGGCGCTGGTTTTATAATACAATATTTTACAAAATCGATTTTGGAAGCAAAAATTATTTCAAAAAATATTTTCAGCCATTTTTTAAATTGGTTTTTTCTCCAAAAATACATTTTAGCGTAAAAACTCAGCGTTTAAGGCAATTTTTTTGAAAAAAATGTTTTCGAGTCAAAATTTATAAATTAAATGCATATTAATTTTATTAAAAATATTTTAGGTTAAAAAGAAATGTTACTCTTGCTTCTAATATTTTAACTTTTGTTACACCTAGAAAAACATGTTTTACTAATTTTGAATACAAGTAGTGAGTCTGAAACAGTCATTAGATTTATTTTATTTAATTGAAAAAAATTTGCTTATATTGTGAGTGAATTGTTTAATATTTTATTTACTTTTCTTATCTAATACAGAATATGCTACTTGAAGGACATTTAGGTGCAAATGACTTACACTAGTCATTGATATACGACATAGGCCTTAAACGATGATTTCATAGGCCACTCCATTCTCTGGTGAATTACCTTTTTTAAGTTTATTATTTTTAATAAACTTCGAATTTTCATATTTTTGAGAATATATCCCATTAAAGTAAATATTAATAATTAACTCTTTCCCTTAGTGAAAAAACTTTTTTGTAATAAATGAGATTAACGTTAAAAACAGTCAAATTTACAATGATATCCCACTTACAGTCCATTGCTTCATTAAAGGCACAAATCTTCCTTAAGATATATACTTACCTGTAAAACATATAATATAAACTCACTGGAAAGTCTTGTTATACGTGAAAGTATATATCTTAAAGTTATGCCTTTAATATTGCAATGGATTGTACAATATATCCCATTGTTAAAAAATACTCCCTTATTACTGGAAAATGAGTTACAACAATTCCAAATTATTGTAAGTGCTATACTAACAAGTTAGCCTCCAAAATGAGGGCTAGAGCTACGGCTAAAAGCTAAAAATTCGTAACACTACTTTTAAAGTAAAATAAATGGTCTTCAAATAGAAACAGTTTCTAAAAGCTTTTCTATGGAGTGATTTTTTACAATAGCACCATTTTAAATGTCTGTAACCTTTTTATTTCTTAACATTTTCTAAAAATTATAGATAAAAATAAAATTTTTATTATATTTCGATGGTTAACCATTACTATAAATGAACTATTGATCAAACGAGAGACGAAAATGATATTGCTTTTTAAGTATCAAATTTTTTTATAGCTGATATGTTTTATCACTTTTTGTTTTTCAAAACTAAATGCAGCTAGACCTGCATTTTTAGGAAATAATTATTGAATTTGATGATAAAAGCAAAAATGATTTCAGTCAAATTAAATTTACGCAAATACCAGAACAAAATTTTTTTATAAATGATTGCTATTAAAAATTTGATGATTAAAAAGCAATGTCTTTTTGGTTTGCCCGGTTTATTTATAGAAATAGTTAACCATCGAAATACAATAAAAATTTCTTTCGTTATCTTTAATTTGACGCATAATTTGTTAGAAGATGTTAAGAAATTAAAAAGTTACAGACATTTAGAATCGTGCTATTGTTAAAAATCACTCTTTATCTTAGAAATTAGTTTAGCAGAGAATTACAGCCTATTTTATACAAGTATAGCCTAAAGTACTGTACAGTACAGGTCTTACTAAAAAGAGATAACGTTTCACTTTTCTATGGTTACTGATAAAAATTCTGTTGAAAATATAATTTAATGAAGCATTTTTGGCGGAAAAGCAGTACATGTTTTGTGGTAGCATTTAATCAATAGGTTTGCGTCATTATAAGGCTTAAACTTTATGTTTGCGCGTTTCACAAATGCATAAAATTTTGGGATAATTATTAACAATACTTTTGATTTAATCATTAACTAAATTCAAACGCACGAAAATAACAATAAAACAATTTTTACTTAAGGTATATACCAATTAATACCAGTACTATAGTCTGCCTGCCTAAAATTTCGCTCTGAGGAACCTTATCGAAAACCAGGACTATAGGTATATGTATAATTTATATGTTTATGCACATGTAAACACATGTACAATTTAATACACCAAAGATTAAATTATTCCTGTACATTGCTCACAATTGCACATATACATGTACAATATATCACTTGGAGTTTCCCAATCGACGATATGAGAGAAGGAATCCGGCGGATTGTGAAATTTTTAGTACATTAATTTAAATCCTTCATATTACACTTTTCTTGATCAGTCTATCAGAAAAAACAGTCCCAAAAATTATTAAAAAAAGAATGCTAGGTTAGGTTAGGTTAGGCTTTTATTTTAATATGCTTACTTTTTATGAGATTTAGCTTACATAAAGATTAGACAAGTTATATCCCTTTTACACGTGTATGAAAGTCTATATAAGCTTTAAAGTTATTAATTTTTAAGAAAAGTCTGGGTACATAAGGAAAACTAAATTAAGCTCACTTTAATAGACAATTTTTTGAAAGCATTCTTAAATATATATTTACAGAAATCATCATTTTAAAAATTTTGGTCAATTTTGGTTAACATTGGATTCAACTAATGTTAAAAATACCCCTTTATAGTAAACTCCCTTATAGTGAATTAAAGTTAGCGGTTCCAAGCAATTTACTATAACGGGGTACTACTGTATTGACATTTGTAATATGACTCAAGAGTCGGTAACAATTTGACAATTTTGAGTTCAATATTCAGACTGAAGCCTAACAAGCAGTATTCTAAATTTGAAAAATGCTCAAATTTCATGGTAAAAATTTTATTTAAAATTTTAATGAATTTGAGAATTTTTCAAGAAATTTCAAGTCCATCTATAATTTTTCTGAAAATTAGGAACACTGCTAACAAGACGTAAGATTATAAAATACTCGAAATTTAAAATGTGATTATTTGCACAGCAATTCATTTTTCTTTAAAAATAAATGCTTATAATTAGTTTACTGTAGTTTCATATTTTACATGTGTATGGCCTCCAAACGTGCTGATAAGTAAAAATTCAGTGTTTTTATGATAAACACATTAATAAGTCTCTATTTCATCTTTTGCTGTGCAATATATGTTGTCTAAATTTACGAAAAAAGTGTATATGAAATGCATTTATGCTTTAATTGCAATATACAAGCAAGAAATTAGTACTTATATGGTAACAGTACTGTATAGGCTGTATAGATAGTCCAGAAATATGATAAATCAAAAAAACAAAATTTCTATTTCATGGCATAAAAGGGACTCACATTCACAGACCTTATTTATTATAAATAGTATAACTCACTTGTAGGAAGTTTACGCGATCATAAATGTAAAAAAAGCACTTTTATTTGTTAGATCTAATTTTGATTTAATTTGAGATAGATTAACAGCCGTAGTCAGCTATGGGTAAAGGGGGCCCAGGTCCCTCCAAACATTTTCAGGCATTTAAGTGTAAGTCTGTAGCAATTTTAAAAAATTATCAAATCTTGGAATTTTCTTATGTCTGGCCCCAAGCAAAAATTTCTGGCTACGGCACTGGATAGATTGAATTTACATTACATTAATTGATTTATCGTAACATTTCAATTGAAATAAAAATTATAAAAAAATATTGATAATATGTGGTAAATATGTGTATATTTAAATGCGGGTTTGCGGGGTGGGCGACTTTTTCTCTTGCGGGGTCGACACTTAAAAATGCGGGATGCCTGCGGGGTAAATTTTTGTCGCAGTTCTTTACTCTATTTAGAAGTACTGTGTGTGTGTAAAGCAACACAATAGTGAAGTAATTTGTCATATAATCAATGATATATCACTTATTTATATCTAGAGTCTGACAAAACTCAGCTCAACTTAGCTCAGCTCGAGCGGCGCTAAGTGTTAGTCTCTAGTTATATCTATCATTGATTGATGAATAAGTTGAATAAAATTCTTTTAAGTCATGTGCATATTATTTTAACTTTAGATTTAAAATATTTTTGATGTCTATTTTTTCAAAGTTTCATGTGCATTATTATTTCGTATTCTACTTTGAAAAATAGCAAAAAAATACCTCATTATAAAAACATTTTGGACACAATTTTAAATTAGATTTAAGCATATATTAAGCTAATTTCAATTATTTAAAATCATTTCAAACTAATTTAATGTCATTTTTTAAAAAATGCTTATAAAGATTTGAAATTAGCTTAATATATTTGCTTAAAACAAAATAAAAATTTTGTTCATGATTTTTTTGAAAAGGTAGCAAACTTATGTTATTAATTCAATTGAACAGCTAGAACAAATCATAGTACTTGTGAAATGATTAAGCACACCTGTCTCTATTACTAAAGCTGATTGAAATACTATTTCATTGAGGCATTGAAATATTTTATCAGCTTTTATCTTAACTTTAGAAACTTACTAAGAATCAGTGTTCTTATAAATGTATACGTGAAACTTTTCAAAGCTGGTACTGTATATATCTATACATTTGACAATACGAAATGGATAAAATCGCAAGAAAATTATTTTAATGAATTTAACAAATTTTAATGGCTTTTATTAGGGCTCGTCCAAATAGTACGTACACAGTCAAGCAGAGAGGATGAATCAGCCAAAACAGTACAAGCCAAACCAGTACAAACATGTACGTTAGTCGAGGAAGTATATCGAGGAATAAACGTACACATTTCTTATTAAAATTGTTTTTAATTAATTATTTAACGCGGGGGAGGGGGCGGGATTGAGTAAAACTGTAGTACTATGGGGAGTTTAAATGAGAGCGTGCAAATCCATACCGAGGGAGGGTCTAAAATTTTACTTTTTCTATTTACGCACTATTTGGACGATTCCTTAATAAAAATAAGATATATTTAGACCAATTGAACAAATAAACACTAAATAGAGTGTCCACATGTATATATGAAAAAGGCTGATATAAAATTTTATGAAACTTTTTTTATCAAAACGTGGATCAAAAATAAGCATATGTTCATTCATGAGACTTTTGTCGATTGAAAAAAAATTCCAAAAATCACGTTCAAAATGATTTTTTAAAATTTTTCTAGCTACAACGCCCATCGAGGGGTCAGGTAGAAAAGTTGTAGGCTATTGAATATTAGATAATCTATTGATTGAATAAAATTAGCTGAGACATCGATGAGCGTCATACCTTTAAAAAATTATTATTTTGGACGAAATTTTTAGAATTTTTAATTTTTTCAATTAACAAAAATCTCATGAATGAAACATAACCAATTGTTTCTCAATAAACATTAAAAAAAAATTTTTAATTTCAAATTATTTTCAACGGCTTAGGTTAAATTATTGGCATTTAATCGAATTTTGAAATATAATTTTAAAAAATTTGCCTATACCTATTCATAGTCTAACAAAAATTTCACTAATGAAACTTATCCTTAATTTTGGTCCATATTTCGATAAAAAATTTTAACAAATTCGGTGTCTCAATTTTTATAATTTGCAAGCGGTCACAATCTAAATTGCTCAATTCTTTAATTGGTTTAAATTTATCTCAATTTTATTGCAAAAGTCATTAAAATTTGTTGAATTTATTGAACTAATGCTTTGCAAATTTATCCAATTTTTATCGCAAAATGTGTAGATATACACCAGCCCTAAAAAGATTTACGTATACTCTTATAGGAAACACTGATTATGAGTACAAAGTTTGACTCCAATTCAAACTTGTATGGATCTTAAATTCTAAGTGTTTTATTATCTCAATGATATAATAAGGTCAAGAATAACTATTTTATACATCTATTTTCAAGACGTTCATAAACTAAAATGTTCTTATTGTAAAAGCATAATCGACTTTATTAAATTTATTAATTGCAAAATTAGTTAAGAAACACCTTCATTCTGAAAACACCAAATAATAGTAAAGGCGAATAAAGTAGAAATGAATTATTATTGTGAGAAATAATGTTTTTATGGTTAAAATTTTGATACTAATAGTGCAGAGTCAAAGCTATTCATTTGCAAATACATTTATTTTCATAAATTGTGTTCGTCATATAATGTGCAGTACTAAAAGAGAAAGCGCAGTGAAATTAATAATCAAATAGCTTTATAAACGAGTTAAACTTTTCAATATAATTGAGATATTTGTGTAAATATATTATAATTAAAATGAAAAGAAATGCTCTACTTATACAGTGTATAATTATAATAAATTTAACTTTTCAATTATTCTTGTGCACAGAGAGCTCTGAAAATTATCCTATTAGTAAAAAAGGCAAAATATGCTTTGGAACTAAAGATGGTATGTTAAGGCCATCTAAAATAGAACATCACATCCAAAACATAAGAAATAGATATACAAACTGTACATATATTGAGGGTAACTTAGAGCTCACCTGGTTGCATGGTATGAACTCTGACCTTAGTTTCTTGAAGGATATCAGTGAAATATCTGGTTATGTACTTATATTTCAAGACAATGTCGAAAGAATAGTACTACAGAGTCTACAAACTATAAGAGGAAGAAATCTTTACAAACTGAATGAACGCTTCGATAGGTGTGCATTACTTGTAGTTTTAAGTGAAATACGAAGCTTGGAATTGCCTGCACTACAAGAAATACTTGACGGTAATGTCTGCTTCTACAATTATAAACTCTGTCACATACAGACAATTAAGTGGGATCAATTCATCAAAGGTTCTCAATCAAAGTTAATAGATGTTGGCAACTATTTTACTGACACTGATAGAGAATGTACGCCATGTCATGAGTCGTGTGTAGACGGCTGTTGGGGTGAGGGTTCGCACAATTGTCAAAAATCTTCAAAAATAATATGTTCGTCACAGTGTCATCGGGAGGGATGTTTTGGACCAAATCCGTGGGATTGCTGTCATTCTAACTGTGCCGGCGGATGTTCAGGCCCTAAACAGAGTGATTGCATAGATATTCGAAACTTTAATGACAAGAGTGTTTGTGTACAGGAATGCCCACCAATGATGGGCTACAATACGAACTCTCGTACTTTGGAAACCAGTGCTGTATCAAATGTTGAATGTCAAGGCCATTGTCATTACAATTGTAAAGGCATAAAATTGATACATTCGGGAAATATTGACTCATTCAAAGGCTGTACTGTAATAGAAGGCTCGCTTACTATACTCAACACATCATTCGGTGAGTTTCAAGAGAAATATCAAAATAACACATTTGGACATAAATATCCACCAATGAATCCACACAAATTGGAAGTGTTAAACACTTTAAGAGAAGTCACAGGTTATGTAAGTATACAGGCATCGCATCCAGATTTCAAAAATTTGTCTTTTTTTAAAAACCTGGAGATTATTGGTGGCCGACAACTAACTGAAAATTTTGCTGCGCTTTATATCGCAAACACTTCATTACAAACTCTTAGCTTACGGTCACTTAAAAAAGTGAGTTCAGGAAGTGTTGTGATCTTACAAAATAAAGACCTTTGTTATGCGAGTGGTATTAATTGGAGAAAATTGATTGGTTGTACATGTTTTCCACATGATATATGCTGCGATATATTACTACAGAACAATGCAGATGAGGAAAAGTGCCTGAATGAGGGACGGGTTTGTCATTCACAATGTGGCAGTGATGGGTGTTGGGGTCCCGGACCTGACGAATGTCTGTCATGCAATTCATATAGACTTAGAGAGACTTGTATTCAAAGTTGTAATACATTGCTTGGCGTTTATGACATGGGAAACAAAGTCTGCGGGCATTGTCATGAAGAATGTTCGGGTGAATGCTATGGACCCGGACCTGGAAATTGTTCGCAATGCAAAAATTTTAGAGATGGTTCCCATTGTGTCAGAGAATGCCCAGCCTCTAAATATAAACATAACGGTGATTGTGAGTCTTGCCATGAAAGCTGTATTCAGGGTTGTACGGGTCCGCTTAACATTTTGGGCGAAGGAGGATGTAAATCATGTGATAAAACAATTGTAATATCAAATGACACAATTATCTTCGAACAGTGCATTAAAGCAAACGAGTCATGTCCTGATGGCTTTTATAATGAATATGTTGGACTTCAAGAAGTGGGACCGCACAACTCTTTCACAAGAAAATATGTTTGTCGTAAATGTAATCAAAGATGTAAAAAATGCACAGCGTTTGGAATTCATGTTTCAATTTGTGAATGTTTGCGGTACACCACTGGTGAACAATGCTCTGATGGGGAATACCATTGGACTTTAATAATATGTGGTGTTTTAATTTTTAATATAATTTTTGTGGTGTTTTTTGGGGGTTTGATATATCTATATTTTAAAGGTGCAAGAAAAAGGAAAGATAAATTGAGTTCAACTTTTTTAGATGATCAAATGCCTTTAAATCAAACTAATATAGATACAAATTTTAAACCAATTGTAAACGATTATGATAAAAATGTTTCATTTTTAAAAATTGAAAAACAGCTGCATGAAAATGAAAGTCATATAGTTTCACATCAATTAAAATTTGAATACAAAAATGAATTTAAAGAATTGGATTACATTTCATGTGGGAGTTTTGGTATTGTTTGTAAAGCAAAAGAAATAAAGAGTAATAATACTTTTGCAATAAAAAAGATTCCGTTAAGTTCAGAGTTTATTGAAAATTTTTTGCGAGAAATCACTGTTTTATCAAAATGGACTGAAAGTGAGCTCACTGTGAAATTTGAATCCTTTTGGTTAGAAGACAACTATTATTTGGAAAATGGAAATAATAATATATATTCTGACCTAATATCAGATCATCCAATATTCAAACCCAATAATATGTATTTATTACACATTAAAATGGAATTTTGTTTATACACATTGAAAGATATTATTGAAATTCTTAATAAAGAATTGAATCAAAAACCATCTGAAATAATGACTCCTTTGGGTTATTGTATTGCAAGTGAACTATTTATTGAAATCCTCGAAAGTGTTCATTATTTGCATAAAAATAATATAATTCACAGAAACATAAAACCATCGAATTTTCTGATAACAAATGGAATGAGTGCAAGATTTGTAAAGATTTCAGACATTGGTTTTGCATTACTACATGATATTGAATGTCAGTTAAACACTAAATATAAAGGAACGCAAAAATATACGGCACCAGAAGTTCTACAATCAAAATATTATGACATAAAAGCAGACATTTATAGCTTAGGAATAATCGTTCAGATGATATTCAACATTGATATTAATGAGTATTTAATGAATTGTATTTTATTTGAATTTGTTTTTACTTCAAATTCTTATCTATTTTCAGACCAATTGGACAAAACTCTCAACAATTGAAAGCAAAATATGAAAATTTATTCGAACTGATAGAAAAAATGTATTCGGTGAAAATCAATTCACGTCCGAATTGTGATGAAATACTAAAGAAAAAGAATTTATTTGCATTGAGTGTAAGCGAATTCTTAAATTTCAAAATTGATTTCAAAATCAATGAAAATATAAAATCAATCGAAGAAAGTTTTCATCAGTATTTCATACAAAAAAAGTCAGGATTTGATAATTTAATACATTGTGATATGAGAGTCAGAAATAAATTGGATTAATAAATATTTTATATACATCATATCAATTCAGGCAAATCTTAATTAATTAACTCAAAAATAATCCTGTTATCACTTGCTCAGGTCTAATACACGTATCTAATTATTTTAAGAGTTATTAGGTTTGTATTAATCAGAATTTCATTTTATTTATTATTTAGTTCTCTGAGAATTTAACTTGATAAATTTTATGACACAAAAGTAAGATTATTTTCACTTTGTGAAAGATATATCTAATAATTCTAGTATACTCAAAAAAAGTAACCAAAATTAAACAATAATTACGGCTACCAAGACTCCCGGATTGACCAGAAGACTCCCAGATTCAATTAAATTTTGAAAAACACAAAGCTTGGTTCCCATTTGGTTTTTGTGAAATTATGTAAATTCCAAAAATTTACCTTAGTCCCCCCCCCCTTTGATTTTTATACCTCCCGGATTTCTTCCCGTATTTGAACTCTCCAAACTTGGCACCCGTAACAATGATGTATCGTTGCATAGGATACCCAATAAACACATAACTTTCGTATTTATATAACTTATATAACTTATGTATAGTTAGAAATAAAAGAAAGACACTCTTTTAGAAAGATAAATACTTTATGGTAAAGCATTTTATTTGAGCCCAGTGTAATAAAATATTATCTATCTTTAGATAAATTCAAACTTTAATAAAGTAATAAAAACTTGAGTTCTAAAACTGAACTTAACTAATAGATTGATTTATGAGATGAGGCATAATTAAGGTTGTACTTGAGATAAAAAAACAATACCTCAGCGTTTAATTTCGGTTAACATAACTTTTAATTAAATTAAATTAAAATCTTTAAATATGCTTAAAATGTGTTTAGAAAGTATAAAAAATAAAATTATTAAATATTTGGAATAGCCGTGTAAATATTAAACAATTTAATCGATATAATAATTACAATTTCTTATATTTATTAAGTAATATTGAATAATATATATTAACTGAAAATTTCTAACTTTATTTTGACTAAAATAATATAAACTATGAGATCATTGTTAGCACTGAATCATTATCTGTTGAATATCAATATCTGAAATGACTTGTAGGATATGACTGATATCATATCAATTAAGTTTGAATTATTATTTTATTATCATGTTTTATACACAAAAGTTGAAAATCAAGTGCAGCTCTAATTCAAATTACAGTCCATACGCTTCAAACAAAGTTTTAATAAGATATTAGGTAATAAAGTACTAAAATTTGACACAAAGTTGAGTCACTGGACTAATTTAGAAATAAAATTTCGTGTAATAAAATGTATATTTTTTAAAAATCACTTCATTAATACTTATTTTATCCTTATTTATTTATATTTTAATATTAGTAGATAAGCATACATGATCGCAGCTCAACCTTAAGGCCTGAGATTCTGATTATAAGTACTTTCAGCGGCAAAAGTATTCGTTAAACTTCGCGCTCAAAAAATAAATATAACCAATAAGACTATCTATTATTAAGGGAAGATTGAACGCGACTGGATACATGCACTAATTCAGGAGCACGAAAATGTTAGATTCAACAAATACTTTTGCCGCTGATAGTACATAGCGGGTGCTGATAAAAAAACAAATTTTACAATAAACCCTTCATAAACCATATAAAAGCAAACAATTCTCATTACTAACAATCAATCTTAATGTAATGCTTCAACGGACCACATCGGCTCTTATCCCGCAAATAATATTTAATAAACTATTCGTTAAGCATATTATTTTATATAAAGTTATATTGTTATTAAAAGTTATATTTATTATATAAATTTTACCTATTATATTTGTTACTATTAAATGTTTCTATTATAATCGATAAAAGAAATGCATTTTGTATGATGCTTTTCTGAAAAACTTGGTCTTGATATAATTGATTGCTTGAGGGGGTCAGACAAACTTTTGAAAAATTCAATTGCTTCATAGACTCCGTAATAAGAAAAATTGACATTATATTCATCATTTCCAAAACTATAAGGAATATATAATTTATATTTAGTCATAATATGGGAGCACCAAAACGATTTATTTTTATAAACTCAAACCGTCTTGTCCACTTACAATGCAAAGTTTCCCCTTCCCCTGTTGACATCTACTACATGCTCTAACACACCAGTACCACACAAGCTAAGCTATCACTTATCTCACAAATGGTGGAGGGTAGTCCATTTTTCGTTACGGAAAACTGTCGCCAAGTCATCCGAGTTAAAAAAAATTTCACGTGTTTTAACGCGGTGGAGAACTATACACTCAAAAATTGATACAACGCAATTCTTTAACAATTTTTAAAATAATAATAACCAAAATAATTAAACAAACGGCATATCTAAGACAACAGAGAAGGCATGACTAAGTCCGATATTAAAAGACTGGCAAAGACGTATATCAAAAACCGAGCTGAACATACGGCTTCCGTTTCAAGTTAAGGTCAGAAATATTATAGAACTATTGAACCCAATAGAAAAACAAGAATACAGAAATATTGACTTAAGAATTATGATTCAATAGATGACGACCTCAGGAAATATAAAAATAATAAACTCATTAAAAGATGTCAAAATTGCAAACGAAATATTTAAATACAAAGAATTAAAATGAATATCAAATTGGATAATAAATTAAACTATAAAGAAAATTAAAATTAAGAAATCACATTACATTTTAATATTACATTTTTTCTCAGCTAGATCCTTTTCTGGAGATCTCACTTTTGCCCAGAGTTGGTGTGAGATTTTTATATGTGGAACCTGTGTCAGTGTGGGTCTAATCTTAAGTATATAATGATTATTCTAAAACAATAATAATGTGACACATAAGAGTAAAAAAAGTACAGTTTTATGGTATCCTTTAAATACGAATCAGACAATTTCCACTTGCGCCATCTGACTCTCAGAAAAGTCACCATTAATAATGATATTGAAATGAATTCAGTTAAGTCACAAAATATGCTAACATTAGTTAACACTCAATATCGATCAACAATTAACTCATACTAATGAAACGATATCATAACCATTTCAAGGTTAGAATGAAGAACAGGAAAAAGAAATAGCCCATTAGCAGAAAGAAAACGATTTAATCGTTACATAAAACAATTAACATAAATAGAAGAAACGACACCTCAATCGAGTTCACCAATAATAGGTACGATGCCTATGACTAAAATTGAAATCATACATTTTTATACAGTATATACCGGTATTAAAAATTTGGCCACAATTAGGGTGACCAATCGTCCCGATTTGTAGCTATTTTAAAAAAATATAGTGCTTGGTCCCCCCTTTGAGTTTTTTTCCAAAATAAGAATTTATCAAAAATTATCCTTTGGTCCCCCTTTTGATTTTTATGCTGTCCAGATTTGGACTCCATAAGACTTGGCCACCCTAGCCACAATAAATGTTAATCAAACATTCAGTCAACATCTATTAGTTCATCAGTATACAATCACTACTTATTTGTGGGCATCAAAAAAATTCATCAAATAAGGCTCAACGCTCGATATCACAAACGTTCCAAAAACAAGACTAAACCTAGTCAGAATTAAAGATACATTCAAATATACTGAAATAAACTTTTGAAATAACCGGTCGATACACCAACTAATTTCTAAAAACTTGTTTCATATATTCCTAACGATTTCACATTTAACTAATTTGTGTTTATTCATCAAAAGCCACTAAAAAAGTTAGGTTAGGTTAGAACTTGAAATTAGGATCATAGATATGTTCTCTTAAAAATTTAATTTTTAGTCTAAAACGGGTGTAAAAAGTTCATAACAAGCCTTATGCCCAACATTGGTTTACATATAATATAAAATTCCTATTAAAATATTTTGTTATATTAAATTCAGACATAGATCATAGCGTTGTTTTTGATAAGATATATTAAATTGAAACATAATGTATAAGAAAACTAATAATATTATAATTTCTCAATAATATGAAAATATATAATTATGTATTATTTTATATATTTTGCTTATTAGTAAAATTTATTATTAAGGACAATATCCAATAAAATATGCACTTAAAAAGTTAAATTTTTTAATCAACATTAATAAGCATAAGTTGTTTAAAGTATTTTTCAGCCTATTAAATGCCGAATAATGTATATTTATCGAAATGGTGTTGATTTACAAGACTTTTACTTTCGGTGATTACTCTCTGTTTGCATTCATTGCTGTACAATACTGTCCCATCAGTTTTAAATATATCAGATATAAACTCTATAACATATTTTCTAAATTTCTTTGTTATAGTTTCAGAGACTTTAGACATTTTTTTTCTTTTAAAACAAATTTTTAAAACAAAAAATAACTTAAACAATATTGTTTACATCAAATAAAACTTATAGATTATAAAAAATTGATGAAAACTACCAAAAAACAAGTATAATATGAAAAAATTGGCAAAATCACAAAATATGTCATATTATGCAAAACCCCTCAAAATATGCATTTTATGCAAAATAAAATTAGTCTTAATTGACTTATAATTATGTAATTCATGTTTAATTTTAAGTATTATGGCGATAACTACAAGCATAAAAAACATGCGAATATGCATTTGTCCGACTCTTATTGATTATTAAATACCTCCTCAATTGAAGTCGTCATACATTTTCAGCGCCTCTATTGTTGACTGGTTTGCTATTAATATTGTTGAACAAAAATTCACTAAATCACTACACCAGATGAATATGGTGCTCAATAATCTGGCAGCTGGGAAATACCCGATAATTCCCATTGTATGTGTCTAAACAATTTGGGTCAACACTGAATACGCATCATTCCTATAGAATCAATGACCGCACTAAACAATAGTACATATGATATTGATATTAAACTAATAATAATAAGTATAATAGTCTTCATTTTTTAATTTAAATGAGCGTCACAAATAAAATCGATTAATAAATAAAATTTATAGTTATAGCTATTTATAGCTAATTATATATCTCAAAGTTATCAGTCATAACTTATGATTCAGTTGTATAAGTTGTGATGATGTGTGTCGGCGTTAAATTAATTATGTATAGCAAATGGGGGATTGTGAGGTTCAGTGATGGAAAATTTTTCCATAAGACATAAAGTTAGAATTGCTTACATGGGAGGGTTGGCAGTTAAACTTAACTCAGGTTTTCGTTACATAATTAATGGATACTTGAGAATGAATCGTAATTCCAAAACCTTTGGTTTTTAAGATAAGATAAACTTTTTCAGATAATTGCTAACAGAAAATCTTTTTATAAAATTTGTTGTTAGGTAGCACAAAATTCTTTAAACTTAATATTGACTATTATTAAAAAGCATTAAGAAAATTCCTATATGGTCACGCCTGACGGTTAAACATTTTAAGGTGAAACAGCCATGACCTGAAATCCATAAATTATAATGTGATTTTACTATAAACAAACAAAGATATATATCGAAAAAGTAATAAAGAACTTAAGCGTTTTGATTACTATTTTCGTGAATAGAATTAAAAAGTTATTAATTCAGCAAAAGCTAAGACATCATAACATTTTGAAATATTGTTATAAAAGCATTATTTAAAAAGTTAATAAATTTTTTAAAATTATTTTCATTTTTTACATGGTAAATCTTTAAAAAGATTTGTACCATGTTTAAATAAATAATTTTTGCATAATTCAATTCTATTAAGTGGTATTTGAATTATACTTACCATATCTCGAGTTTTTATATAATGCTATATAATCAATGGTCAATCGAAAAGTTTTATTTAAAAAATATTTCAAAAATCAAAAGAAATATTTGTATTTTACACAGTTTTTAATAAATGTTTATAATCTTTGGATAATATATTTTGTGCCTCTTTTATTGATTTAATGATAAGAATTAGTCTCCAGTTCAAGGCTTTGGTTATAATTAAATTTACTTATGATATATCAGTAAAGTATTGAATTGGATGCATTAATTATTTGCTTTATATATTGCTCTAAAATTTCACGAACAAGTGTACTTTTTCAAAAACTATAAAAAACTAAAAAGCCTGCTTTCTGCCCTTATGTTTTTTAGAACTGGGCAAATACTCATAATCAGGATCATGGATTATGATCACATTTCAACTACGGTAGAAAAAGCTTTTTTAGCCAGATTTGTACTAAATATAAATATCTGTATATTTAAGGCAAAATTTTTACCATTTTAGATTTTTTAAAGTTATGTTTTTGATCATTGTTAGCAAAAATGTTTGAAAATCATCGAATAATATAAATGAAAATTAAATTAACTCAAATCATTCAAAAGTAATAATGCCTGGAAATCAATAACTAATTCTAATATTTCAGCCTTTTGGTAAACATATAAAAAATGTTTTACTTTGTTTTATTAAATTTAAATACAAGTTAGATACAAATATTAGATTTGATTAATTTAATTGAAAAACATATGCTTATATTGTGAGTGAAGTGTTTAATGCTTGAGGTCATAGATTTCTACCAACAGAGGTCCCACATCGTTGGGGTCAATGTCTAAATAAATTCTCACGAAGCCTTCATTAAGAACATGTAATTCTTCTAATTTACTCATAAGTTTCAAAAATCTTGTTTTTGCTTCACATTTAGACGAATGCTTTGTTTGTAAATATCTCTGAAGTAAATATATGTATGTCTGCTGTTCCAGTCTATGCATTAAATTCAATTACATATATATTATTTTTTGCTATAAAATTGTACTATGAATAAGAATTACTTGATTAACTCTTTGTGAATTATGTTGGCTCTGTTTGGGTCGAAAAGTAAAATAGCTGACATCTGTGAAATATAATAAAATATTACATGAATTTAAGTCATTTATAAAAGTGGAAAAAATTAATATACAATATTCAGAATATGTACGTCTGAATCCCATTCTTGAATGAACGATAAAATAAATTTTTTTTGTGCTTCGTATATATTTCCTTTCGCTTGCTTTAAAACATCCAATTTTAGAAAAATAGCGTTATTACTGTCCTACACAGAAATTGAATATTAATTATCTAAAAACTATTTACAGGTATATTAATATTTTCTATATAAAGCATCAATATTTCAATATTTACTGATAAATATTTACAGTACACACATTAAAAAAAATTTGTAAAAAATTGACCCAGCTCATCCAATTCATTCTTGAAAAATATACAATTATTTCCTATCTAACATTATAAAATACAATGCATACCGCAAAAAGAGACCAATACTCTCTTTCAAAATTAAATGTTTTGACTGATCTCATAATTATGATTTCAGTAGAGCCAGGTTTCAATAGAGCGATTTGGTCCTGTTGGCAAAGACTTGTGAATGCACTGATTTTTTTGGAGAACTTTATTAAATTACGAATTGCGTGATCAATAATTTTAATGAAATCCAACAGATCTGTAGCTTC
>JAQGCH010001163.1:0-17033 GCA_034699485.1 Nanhermannia elegantula | reverse complement strand
TGTTGATTCTGTTGTTGATTGTTCTGTTATTGACTCTGTTGTTGATTCTGTTGTTGATTGTTCTGTTATTGTCTCTGTTGTTGATTGTTCTGTTATTGACTCTGGTGTTGATTCTGATGTTGATTGTTCTGTTATTGACTCTGTTGTTGATTCTGTTGTTGATTGTTCTGTTATTGACTCTGTCGTTGATTCTGTTGTTGATTCTGTTGTTGATTCTGTTGTTGATTGTTCTGTTATTGATTCTGTTGTTGATTCTAGTGTTGATTCTGTTGTTGATTGTTCTGTTATTGACTCTGTCGTTGATTCTGTTGTTGATTCTGTTGTTGATTCTGTTGTTGATTGTTCTGTTATTGATTCTGTTGTTGATTCTAGTGTTGATTCTGTTGTTGATTGTTCGGTTATTGATTCTGTTGTTGATTCTAGTGTTGATTCTGTTGTTGATTGTTCGGTTATTGTCTCTGTTGTTGATTCTGTTGTTGATTCTGCTGTTGATTGTTCCCTTGTTTCAGAAATATATAAATCCCAAAAGTACGTGCCATTACTACAGTTAGCACCAGTTAATTGATTTTCGAATACTGGTTTGTTCTTTAATAACTATACGAATGGGGCAATATCAGAACAATTTAATGGAGTTCTATAAAGATCTATATGATTTTTTGGATTACTTTTGAAAAAATTTTCAAATTTCTCTTCTCTGATATATTCTAATTCATTATCAGCTATTATTAAATGAGACGATTTAAGGAAACAAATAATTTTATTTTAAAGAGAATTTTTTAATTCATCTGTTTTATGGTTACACCCCATTTCAGCGCAAATATATCAGCGCGAGACATATCAACACGAGACATTTCCGCGCAAAACATTTTCGCGCCAGACATTTCCGCGCGAACAAAAATTATTTTAGAATTAATCATATTATCTTTTTCTTCACTTTGATATTTTCTAGAAAATTTTTTTGGGAAATTGCAAAAATATCGTTTGATCCCCAGTATTTGGTCAGATTTTAATAAAAATTTTAATTTCTTTAAAAGATTTTTAATTAGCTTGATTCTCTATTGCATCAAACGTAGAATTTAATGCGATTAACAAAATAAAGTATAAGAGCGCGGAAATGTCGGCGCGGATATGTCTCGCGCTAATATTTCCGCGGTGAAATGAGGTGCTACCCTGTTTTATTATTCACAACCATACCAAAAACTATACCAACAGGTCTTTTCCCATCAGAGAAGGAATCGTTTTCAATATTATCGTCACTTATTTCACAGCTATAAAAATAAATCTCAAGAGTAATGTTTGAAACACTTATAGAATCGAACGCTTGTGATGAAATATGTAAAATATTAAAATTATAAATTTCAATACTTTCCAAAGCCGACAGACCTGCGAAAGCATTGCTCCCTATTTTTGACATATTCGAAATATAAGAGTCTAAAGATAAATCAGTTAAATTAATTTGCGGATTGTTAAAAGCATTGTCTGGTATTTCATGAGAAAAATAATCGCATAAATAAATGTCAATTTTAACCGCATTGACTAAACTGTTTAAAGCTTTGTACAAATCATAATTCCGAGGATCGTTCCGTAGTTGTGTGGACGGATAGATTGTAATATATTTCAAATCATTAATTGTATAGTTATTAAAAGCATTTGAATGAATTCTACTTAAATTACTAGAACTAGATATTTCAATAGTATCAAATGATATATCTTGAAATACATTTTCTGGTATCTCTTCAAAGTAAGTGTTTCTAATATCTAACTTGTCAAATGCTTTTTCATCTGTAGGTAATGTTGAACTTAGATATTTAAATTCTTCTGTGATATTGAATTCATCAAGTTTGGCGTCGCAAATAACACTTTGAGGGTATTGTGGGACACATTTATATATATAATCTTGAGCACTAATTAAAAATACCACATTCAAAATTACAACTGTACATAGAGATATATCTGTAAAATATAAAATTAAATCTAATTAGACATTTGATTTTATCCAATTATTTGAATAAATAATTCTAACAAGTTGATAGACTTTGCTAATATTCAAGTTAACTTTGTATATGTTATTATTAATGTAAAATAAGACAACCGTTTATTATTTACTTTTGTTGTAATTTAATTGGATTTTTCAATTCAATTTATTAGGAATTTCTTTATTTATTATAATTAACCAATAATAATAAATTGTAACGTTTTCCATTTATAATTTTGCAGTATGATATAACTCTTATGTGTGAGCTCATTGTAATCTATTATTCTTGAATGTATATAATGTAACAAAAAAATTTTTATATTTACTACAATATTTTATCCTTACTAATGTACTGTATATAATACCGATAAATGTGTAAATAAAGGGCCAAACGATAGAAATAGACATACGCCAAATAAACTATGAGCCCTTTTCAATGTGAAATAATTATAAACTTTAAGCATTTGCACAAGTTGGGGATGCAAACTTATTTGTAATTATACAGTCACAATCTTAATATTATTTTAAGGAAAAAATAACTTTTTTGTAAATGAACTTACTTTTGATTGTCATTTTTCCTTTAGTCCTTAAAATTAACTTATTTATATAACATAAAATATAATTTTGTTAATTTTAAATAAATTTTAATACATAATGCATGAATATACTAGTATATCTCACTTCATTATATTTTATTTTGAGCAGATACTTTTTTAACTCATTATATACGGTACATATATATATCAGTATACTCGAAATTAAATTTACACAATATAATTATTAAATATTTGTTATCTCTGATATAAATCATTATTTGCGTCATATTGTTAATGCAAATTATTACTTAAAGTACTTCTTGGAATTTTATATAAAAAACAACGTTCATTACTTAAAATTGTGTATGTGTATATTAGTTATGAACAGTGTTGGCAAAAGCCCAGAAGTACTAAGAGATGGGCTTTGGACTTCTAAATTTAATCGGGCTTGGGCTTAGCCCGGCCTTCAATTCTTGTGCTTAGGCACTGTACTTTAAATATTTTAATAACCAGATAAAACTAATACTTTATTTTATCATACCTGTACTCTGTATATAAGAACCATTTTGTTACATAAAAGAATAATTAGTTTTATTTTGAATTAAAAAACTTAGACATAGAATTAGCTTGAATAGAATTTTTTGAGATTGGATTACGCTTTCTAGTTATGACATCTCCTTCTTTGTTTATTATTATTAGACTTCATTATTTAAAGCCCAGTAAAAGCCCAGTAAAAGCCCGAAGCCCGCCCGCCTTTATACCCAGGAGCTGGCTTATTGTTTTACCCGTTACTGGGCCTGGGCTTGAGCCCGTCTATCGGGCCTGCCATCACTGGTTATGAAAACATGATCACGTTTCAAAAAAAATTTCTTAGTCTCGTCTTAAAACTGGCGAACACTGATTATAAGTCTATAACTTTAATAAGAAATAGTTGGTCTACATTGATATAACACCAAGGGTGATTAACATTTAGGTTATGAAGCAGAATTTAGAGATAATAGTCGCTCAAATGTTTGAGAAGATGTATTGACCCATACTATACCGAGACAACAGCGATATATTCATACATTTTCATGACTAGTTTATATATTAAATCTTAGTGTTTAATCATAATAGTATATAAAAATTAAATTACAATTACAATATATAAAAGTTTTATTCTTCCAACCTAAACAGTAGATCTTCCAAACAGTAGATAAAGCAGTAGTTAATAAAAATAATAATTATTTAGCAATAAAATCTTTTTTTCATAGTAGCGCAATGATAATTTCAATAAAATAGCTGTACATTTTACACATTACAGTGAAACCTCCATAAGTTAAAGTCGTTTGGGACCAGAATTTAGGTTTAAGTTACAGAGTTTTTAAGTTAGAGAATAAGGCACTCAAAAAATTTAATTATTTAATTTCAAATATTTATACTTTAAATTACAGAATTTTTCAAGAAATACAGTTATATCCAGATTTATAGCTTAACTTAACAAACAATTACCAAAAACTAAATTTATAGCAAAAGTATCTGAATTATCAATTTTGAAGTTTTGAAAAATACAAGTTTTTACACGAATTTTGCACATTATTTTGATAAATGTTTAAGATATAGAGGTGGTATTGATAGCATAGGGCCCTCAAAATACATCTTTAACCTTAGGATATAGAGGTCTTTAACTTACAGAATATATTTTATAATGTAATGCTATGGAAGTGAATCGGGTCTTACGTTTGCGTTTAACTTATAGAGGGCTTTTAACATAGAGAATATTTCACTTATGGAGGTTTCACTGTACATGTATATAAAATAAATCACTGTAGATAAGTTATAAACTTATATTTATTCATAATAGAGACCTGTAAATAACATAATACGATCTTGAATTACTACTTGATTTAGCTGAACAAGAGTTGAGTCTGCATCCAAAATTTCTATTGAACTCACAGTAACAATGTTTTCCATTGCATATTGGAGTCTGTTTTATCCATATACTGTATTTATTCCATGTTTTATCTGAAAAACAAAGCATTAAATTAAAAATTAATCAAAACACATGACTTTTATAGAAGTTCATTGCAATTCTTGCGAATCAGTTTGCATTTAACTATCAATTTGTTAAATACGTTTACATTATGTTAATTCAATTACTATAGTTTAACTATTATTTTAAACATTTTATAATAAATAAATGTCATCATAAAAAATTCTGTTGTGTAACAAAATATTAATTTATCTTTTAGCGTCCTTTAGATATAACGCGTTATATTTCTTGTTAATTTCAAGGACTGTTAGATATAGTCTGTTCAAAAGGAATATGGACAAAAATCCGACCAATAGAGGGGTTCACTATAATCAAAATCTTACTTTATTGGCCAATAGAAAACCTTTATTCATATAAAGCACTAAATTTAAAAATCATATTCAAAAGAAAAAGAAAATATTTGTTTAACTATCGAATAGTTATTAACTAAATATTTATATTTAAAGACAATTTACGTATTTTTTTTGTTGATTTTGTTTAAAATTTTTATTTTAGTGATATTTTTCACTGCTATTTTGCGTTTTTTGTTATTATTTAGCAATTTATTTACAGTTAAGTAAATTCACAAAACAATTAGTGCAAACTTCAAAGACTCTAAAAAGTTTTGTTGAGAAGAAAAGCAGTCAATTATAAGAAACAGTTAATAAACTTCTAATACATGAGAAATGGTTTGATTGCTTACAAATATATCAAAAATTATAATTAAAACAATTTATAATAAACATATAATTAAGAATAAGTTTAAGATATGTTGTGTTTAAATAATTAATATTAAGAGAAAAAGTCAAAAATTAATTATCAGATAATCGTTATTTAGTTTAACATTTTTTTGATTTATTGTTTTAATGTGTTTTCAAATGCTTCTTCAGCTCATAAGACGTGACAAACTTTTTATTAAAGTCATTGAAATCACAGTTAAAAGGCTTTCCATTTGTACGTTTTTAACGAATATGACTTTTGCGCTCTCCTTTGCTCTGAACCAATAGTTCTCTTTAAGATTAGTCGCTATAAGAACTGAATATAAGTTACAGAGAATTTATTACTGTTTGCAAAACTCGTAAAAACTATTCTATAAAATAGTTTCATATTTGAATATCAACTTAGTATTTAAACAAAAAATTTTTATATGAGGTGTTTATGAATAATGTGTTTTTATAACTTCTTAAATAACATTATAATTTTCTATTATTAAAAAAAACAAACATAGATTGCATTGAATGGTAATTTATAAATTAATAATTAATCTAACTAATCATAAAGATTATAAAGTAGCAACAAGAGCAATTAAGGGATAAAATTTTGATTAAATATCATATTAAATGGTATGTTAAGTTCTGCAGTGTTTGAAAAAATTAATTAAAATACGAATAACAAATTATTTAAATTAGTAAAATTTGTAATATTTTAAAAATTGAAAAAATATAAACTTAAAATATTAACTATCAATTTATTATCTCGTTTATTAACTTAAAATATTTGAAACATTGCTGATATTCAATTACCTGAATTTTAATTATTATGAGAATGTGATAATAGCTCATTACTGGGAGTTTGATCTTGAGTAGGTAGCGCAAAAAAATGCTTATACTGATTGATACCGATGCCAATGTAAAGCTTTTGAAAAGATCCTTAAAAAATTTATCGCATTTTATACATTATACAATTTATAGTTTTTGGCTTAGTCAGATAATAAATTTTCTCCATCGTTTCGAATTACAATTTATTAGAATCGATTTATTAGAATTACAATTAAATAAAATATATAATTTAAATTAATAATAATTTTACTACTGAAAATTTTGAGAAAACTTATTTTTTGAGTAAGTCAAAGTATGTAAGTTTACAATTATCTAGAATTTACTAATATTAGATTTATTTAATTTTTTTTCTAAATGTATTGGTTGCTATATAATTATATTTACAATTACATTATCAAAGACATATTAGTAGCGCCGTAACCAAGAGATTCAATTTTGGGCGCTAAGCAAAGTAAAAATCCATTATAGTGCAATTTTTTAAAATTGCTACACACCTACACTTAAATGTTTAAAAATCTTTTTGGGGCTATAATTACAATTAATTAAAATATATAATTTAATTAACATTAATTTTACTATTGAGAAAAATTAAAGTTTGAATAAGTCAAAATTTATAAGTCTCATGTAAAATACAACGGATTTCTAAAACTTTTGTAATGTGAAAGTATGTAAGCATAATAAAATCATTTAACATATGTTCTGAAAAATTTCTTTGGTTAATATAAAAAAAATTAAAATTGATATAAAGCTTAAAGTTAGATATGATACAATTTACACATTTTAATTGTCACATATGTGTCCAAAAATTATCTCTATAGAACTACGATATATATTGGTTTGTTCAATAAGTTCGTGTAATGGAAGCCTTAAAGGGAATTTTTATGTAATTTTTTTGAACAAAATTTATAATTAGGCTAAATTAGGACGAAAGCACCACTTTGGTTGATTATACCATTTGCAGTAGACTTACAGTCGCCTCTATATTGTCTATGGTAAATCCAGAAATTATCTCAAAATCAGTAAAAATTTGACATAAACCTTTCTCAGACTCCAGATATTCGACATAATATAATAAAATTTCTCCGTTGAGACTCATTATATATGCTAACTTTGAGATCTGTCTGTATGAATCAGATCTCACAATGTGTTAAATGGTGATCACTTCTTCATTAGTTAAAGACAAGTTTCGTGTGATCATCTACAGGTCTTTTACAAAGATTTTGTTTTCTATGTCGCACCTAAATCATTGATATAGATACTGACCTACCTCACAAACCACAGATAATCTCGTTGAGACGCTAATCTAGTGTTAATCCTTTATTAAATTAAGGCTTTCATCAATGATTTTGAAATTTAACTAAAATCTCAAATCTTATCATATAAAATTGATTGCACAGAGTAGTCTATTTATTCAAAAATAATGAAACTTCGCATATATTCATGAAAAAAGATGCTGATTAAGAATATCTGATCAGAATTTTGATAAAAATTCTAGTTTTGCTGAACCCACGAACTCATTGAACAAAACAATACATTTATTATTTGTGCGAAAACTTATTAAGTTATTTCTAATTTGAGGACAAAATACGTTTTAATGAATAAAATATCGTGCGTGTATTTATTTATCATATTTCCTTATGTTTCCTACATTTGCATTAGACTATTTTATTACCTAAGCTATGACTTTTTCGGAGCCAAAACCCCAAAAATTCGGTCGGAAATTCGGAGCTATTTTGACTAAATTTCGGAAGAAAATTCGGAAATTTCGGAAAAAATCGGAATTATTTTTAACTTAGTTTACAAATTAACCGCAGTTTTTAATGAAAAAATCAAATTATATTTTTGTACAACATTATCAATTATTTAGTGTAAACAAAAATTTATTAAAACAAATTACATTTAAGTACTCAATAGTTTCTTTTGTCATACTTTGACGTTTAGATGAAAGAATTTCTTTATATTGCGAAAAAGAACGCTCGACATCAACAGAAACCTGGGGTGCATATTTTGTTTTAAGTTTGAAATCATAGTCACTCTTAGGATCCCTGAAGTTATTCAAATCGGGGTTTTTGGATAGAGATTTTTTCAATTTATTTAATGCACTTCCACTTAATTTGTTTTACACTGAATCTAGAATTTCGAATTGTCTAGTTACTTTTAAACCTTGATTTTGGAGATCAATCAAAGCTTTATTCATAAATTCATATTTAGTGATATTTATTAAATTTGATACAAGTGTTAAGCTTTTAATCAAAGACTTTGTATCTCTAATAGCTCTACTTGAATCGGGAAGGCCTTGAATGAAAGTTTTTATTTTACTATAATGTTTTGCAAAATAAAATGCTGAATTAAGCCATGAACACCACCTTGTTTTTACACCTTTTGGTGGCAAAGGTAGACTTGTTTGAAGTTGAAATGAATGTTCTCTCAATGGAGATTTTATTAATATTTTTTTGAATAGAGATATCAGTAAATTGATTTCATTGTTTTCTTCAGAAATTATTGCACAAACTCGATTTAACGCATGGGCCAAGCAGGTTACATGATTTAAATTGGGGAAAAGTTTAGTTAATTTTAAATTATTAATTGCTTTTAACATATAAGATGCTTGGTCAGTAATTATCATCCAAAGTCTGTCATAGTACAATTTTTTAGGCCAGATTATTGAAAGCGAGTCCATTATACATTGTGATACAGTCTTATTGTTGGTTTCATCAACAAATGTTGTAGAAATAAGCATAGATTTTGTGGGCTTACCATTTAGTGATCCAACAAGAATATTTACAACATATCTATTTTTTGAGACAGTAGTTTCGTCCACAACTAAATAAATAGGGTCTTTCCCCAAAATTTCAATAATTTTTTCAATAGTATTTTCGTGTATTTTTGGAACATAATGTCGTCTCAGTATTGTTGGATCGGGAATATCTGTTTGTATATTTATGTAAGAAATTTTTCATTGATGGGTCACTTAATTTAGACAATGGAATATTTACTTCAATTAAGGTTTTTGTAAGATCTGCATAAAATTCATTCTTCATACTATTTTTGCTACTTTTTTCCAAAGAATTATCGATGAAATTTACAGTTGAGCTACCATTAAGTTTTTCTTTCTTTTCCTGATGTTTTTTAGATTTGAAATGTTTTAAAACATTATCCTTGCCATGTGTTTCGTTGAAAGTTATTGGTTTAACACATATTTTACACAGCAGACTTCCTGCACTTAATTCAAGTTCATTGGGATATTTTTGCACAATAGCTGACATTTTTGAATTAATTTGACTCATTTTTAAGCTCAATTTATAAAACACAATAAAAAGAAATCTGACTTCAAATAACAAAACTTTTATATTTCAATCAACTTCACTGATTGAGAAAATACTATTAAATGTTTTATTTCTAAATAAATTCTTTAGAAATAAGCAATTTAATACTCAAGAGATTAAAATATTTTCAGGTGTTTCACAAAGTGAGTGATTAGTTTCTAATTTATTCACAAAGCATTTTGATTCTGAGAAAATCTCATGATACTAATGAAATACTGGATAAAACCAGCTTTTTCTCCGAGAAAACTGCTTTTTTCGGAGAAAATTTCGGACTTTTTCGGATTTTTCGGAAATTCGGAGAATAAGTAAAAATGTCGAAAATTCGGAAATTTTGGGATATTAATATGGTCTCATATTTCTTGTTATCACCTGATCAGTGCTTATTTCTTAGTTTACGAACGTTTTGAGCAACATAGAAAAAGTCGGATTTCCGAAAAAGTCATATCTTTGTTTATTACATAGCTTTACTGCAATAAATAAATTTACTGCGAATAAATTTACTGCACATAGCTTTTAGATAATAGATTAGAAATTTATAATAGAAAAGTTAATGTTGATTTATTAGCTATTATAGTATAATCATATATTACATTAGAAAGATTGTAAGACGGACTGAATAAAAGGTAATAAAACTTTGATATGGGTTGAAATTTCCTTTAAGCTAAAAAAATCTATATATAACTGCTTAAAGACTGTTTTCAATATTGTTTAACTTACTAAATACTAGTGAAATACTGTACTATGCACAATAGAATATTTGTTAACCAGGGTTGGTCTGGTCTTTTGGTCTTTTTCCAATCACTAATTTTATATATAGAAACAAAAAATATTAATCAAATGATTGTATAATACAAAATAGTTTACTTAAGAATCACATAACTAAACATTATTTGAATAACGGTTGGCAACCGAAAAACATGTAATGGGCCACAAGTTGGTCAGCGCTGCTTTATATTAAGCTAGTATTAGATAAAAAGTCCAAAGAATAGAAAAAACTTGTTTCTTACACACAAAGTCCAAAACAATATTATAACTTACCTGATCTTTGATACACAGTATAGAGAATTATAATATCATTAAACATTATTCTTATGTAATTATATAAGTTTTATTACAAACATTTTAAGTAAATAATAAAAGAAATTTAGTTTAACATATAAGATAAGGTATTTAACCTAAATGCATTTGTTCAACATATCATTATAAGTATCAATAACTAAGTAGAAAAAATATATTCACTTAAGCCTAAAATTTTCATCAAAAACTTATCACTTATTTGACAATAAGTAAATATAATGGTTGGGACCCAAATCACTATATTATGCCACATATCTTGAAAATCATATGATTCCTAACAATCATTATTAAAAATATTGTTTCATATAATTTACATAAAATGTTTATCTCTTGATTTCATTTTTAGTTAAGAGAATATTAGAAAATGTCTGTAATTATTAATAAATTGAGTGCTTTAATTCAATTAAATGAGGGTTTCAAAAGTAATATTGAATTGATATTTATATACAAAAATTGGTGATGTAGTAACGCAATTTATACAATCAAAAAATTATAATTATTTATTTGTGACTAAAAGTGGTTGGTGTACGCTTTTGGAGAGAATGGTTGCGGAAAACTTAAGTTTGGACACAATCGAGTTGTAGACAAACCAACACTTATTAATGAGTTGAGTCACAAACTAATTATTGATTTCAGTACAGGTGTTACTCGTTGTATTGCAAGAAATGTTTGGGGTCGTGTTTATTGTTTTGGTGGAAATAATTGGGAGTTTTAGAAATTTTTTTAGAAGATCCTCACTTTCATAAACCGGTATTAATTGAAACTTTAATTAATAAAAATGTCATTGATATCCGTTGTGGTTATTGGCATTCACTTGTGTTAACAAATTGCGGTGAAGTCTACGCCTGGGATCGGAATTGGACGGAAACGGAACTCACAAATTGGAAATGTTTGTGATGACAATCAGTTGATACCAATTAAATTGAATGCATTTAATGGAGAAAAGATTGAAATGATTTCATGTGGTGCTTATCATTCATTAGCTCTCACAGCAGGGGGTCGGGTCTATAGTTGTGGTAGTAATAATTGCGGTCAATTGGGAATTGGAAATACCTATGATTCAAATATTCCTAAAAATCTAGTTATAAATGGTTATAAAAATAATTATATTTTAATTAAGGGTATAAGCTGCGGATATTCTCATAGCTTAATACTATCTAAAGAAGGAGATATTTATACATTTGGGAGTCATTGTTGCAAACATAATAATGATATACCAAATGATATTCAGCTGATTCCAAAGAAAATAGATATTAATGTAAAGTTCATTAATATATTATCTATTAAAGGAAGAAATATATCTATTGCGCAATCATTTGATGATATTTATTATATTTGGGGTTTAATTGGAGAAGAATTAATACTAAAACCAATAGAAACCAGTTATAAATCGTTTAATGATATTATTATAAACTTTGATAATACAACACAAAAAACATTGAATTTAACGGAAAATTATTTTTTGCCGATAGTGAGATTCAGTAAATATAAGATAGATTTTAGTGAACACACATTTATCTCAAGCGGAAGTTTTGGTGTTGTATATAAAGCATTCTGCATAAAAAGTAGATATTATTTTGCTATATAAACGATTCCTTTGTCTAAATCTGATATCAATGTAATTAAAAATCATCGAGAATTAGTGATTTTATCAAAACTTAAGCGCGATTATATCGTAAAATATGAAAAGTCTTGGATTGAGAAAATCTATTATTTATCAGAAGAACATAAAAATGAGAGCAGAGATAATGCAAAACTTATCTCTGATTTGTTCCATCCAAACAACACTTATTACATATTCAAATGAAGTTATGTTATAAAACATTAGAGCAAGTGATTCAACAATTAAGAAATAAATTAGTTGTCGAAAATTCAAAACTTGAGAGTTATGTTTATTATTACATTGCAAATGAATTGTTGAGAGAAACATTAGAAAGGGTTAAGTATTTGCATAAACAAAATATAATTCACAGAGATTTAAACCCCAGAAACATATTAATCAGTGAAGGAATTGATGGAAAATTTGTTAAAATAGGTGACTTTGGTCTATCAGTTTTCCATCAATTTGATGGCCAGTCACACACTCAAGAAAAGAGTTCAATACGATATATGGCTCCAGAAGTACAAGAAGAAAAGTTGTTTATGGTCTTAAATCCGATATTTTCAGTTTAGGAGTTATTATAGAAGAAGATATATTTGATTTTGACGCTAACATTTACTACAATTTGTATTCTCCATCAATTTCCAACATTAGAGTAGTAATATAACAATTTATATTTCAATATTTTCGAATTACAGAGAGAAATATTGACATAATTTTTAATTATTTAATATAATATAAATTCTGGGTTAATTAAAATCACAATAGTCAAAATAATATTCTAGTCTAATAATTGTAAAGAATAAAATTTATAATCTATTTGTTGATTTGCTCTATATTTTCGTCTTTGTAATGAAGATCTGGAAACTTTTGAGTCTCTCAGACATTTATACGACTTAGCGATTTCTTGTTTGTTGATGAATTCCAACGTTCCAATACCTGAGTGTTGCTTTTCACAGAGTTCGGACATAACAAACAAATTTTTGAACCTCGCAATTTCCTCAACCGATTTACTTAACAGGTGTTTAAGTTTAATTCCTTGAAGCCGTTCACTTTCGAGTAGTTATATAAGGAACCGTTAAGATACCGCAATCCATAATGAAAGGGATCGTATTCGCTTGTAAAAGATGTATCTGCCTGAATCTGTGTCTACATATTTTATTTTATCATTATTATTATTATTATTATACCTAAAAATAAAATTATGTATTAAATTTAACTCTAGACCCCATGAACGTGGGTCAGACACTGGCGCTAATTCTTGGATAAATTTATTTTTGTTTGCCATTTTTAGCCAAACTGGAGTTTAATTTGTTTAAGTTAAGCTTTAAAAATAATGCTTTACTGTCAGGCTTTGCTAAACATCACTAAAACAGATTAAACTCCAGTTTGGCTATAAATGACGAACAAAAAAATTTGATGTAAAATATTTAGCAGTTTCCAAGAAATAAATCTTTAATTTTGTAACATAGGTTTAGGAAGCATTGTATTTCTGTAAGTTATTAAATTAAAACTGGGACAGTAGTTGTCTAAATGTCTTTGACATTATATTTAATTTAGAAATCGAATATTTGGCAAATTTAAAACTAAAATATAAAAATACACTAAATAAAACTTACCTTGAATATTTGGATTGCTAAAATATTGAATTAAACAATAGATTATAGAACATTAATAATTATATGTTGATTACAAAAGTTTCTCATAGTTTCACTAATAAATGGCAACAAATGAGACTATATCCCAGTATTAGTAAAAATGCTGTATTTCTCTTATGCGCATATTTACTTCTGTCTTTGAAAATACTGCATTAATAAAATATATCAATAATAAAAATATAAAGTTATCAGAGCTATAAAACAATTTTTTTATTATATCTCTGTCCCCAAAGTGGCTGCCCCTTTCAAATGCAATCTTTACAATATATTTTTTTTGTTTTGTATACGTGGCGAAAAGTCTACAGAATGAGTGGTTATTATCTAAAAATTAAATAATTAAATAAAGCAATAATTAAATAAATCAAGAAACTTGAACAGAGTCCCAGTTCCAGACCAAGTGATTGAAAGAGCTTACGTTATTATTAGTTTACAAATTTTATTTAAGAACTTTAACGAATACAAAATCTTGTTAAAGTTTACTCTTCGAAATCAATAAGTAAGACTAACGAAGAGTTAACTAAATTATAACGCTATTAAACAATAACTTTTTTTTTGTTTTATTATTGGACAAGTGTTGCTATGCTCATAGATGAAATTTTGATTAATTTAAACTTGAGTTCCTTTTGCATTAATTACGTGTCTATAATCACGTAGACCGTAGTCATGCTCACATGACATGTGAACAAACGATGTTTGAAAAGAGCCACTCTCAAGTCCAGAGCACATTTTTATATTATCGTTTTGTGTTTAATTGACTAACAATTATATAGAAAATTACAATTTTGAATTATACAATAATTTCAAAATTATCTCTAAGCACAAGTTAAAACTCACCGAAAAATTAATCTAAGCTTATGCTCAAGCTAACAATTGCAAAAATGTAGCTAATACACTTTACTAATTAAATTCCATAATTTCCTTTAGTTTACAGCTTTATTGACGTTTAAAATTAAGAATATATTGTATATTAAACTATTTATTTTAGCTTTATAGTGGAAAATTAAATATAATCAAATTCTTATCTTCAAAGTGCACCTACGGACATTTTTGTTGGATTGATGTCAAACATTGAAATGCGCAAATAATGAATTGAAACTTTGAACGATTGATTAAATATTTGCATAGTTTTTGTTTGTGTATAATGTAAATTAAATATTATATTACATATTCAAAAATCACAGGACATGATAAATTTGATTGAGTTTATTTTAAAAATTAAACAAAAAATTTAAAAGAAATTTATTAACATATATAAGCATTGGTTAGATATTATAAACAAGAACTTGAGGGCGAATTTATTTAAATTGATCTATAAAATATATTCGGTTAATAAAACCTAATTATATTTAAATAATAATTACATACCACAATTTGAATGTATTTGGTCTACAAATAATAAAAAATTTATTATACTAATTATTTAGTCTTAAATTTGTGTTTGCATTGCTGCCGAAAATATTTACAATAATGAAAAGATAAGAAATCCAACACCGAAATGTTGGCAACCTAAGTACACTGAACTCGATTTCACAATAAGCCGATAAGCCTATTTCTCGAAGTGCATTGCAACTTAATTTATATAGCATAAATAAATAAATTCTTTTTTAGATTTGAAATATAGGTTAATTAATGTATAAGAATATATATTGTCAATATATAATATTGAGATAAAAAAACACGATAATAGAAAATATATCATGAACAAATATACAAACACTGCAATATTCGCTGAAACTGTTAAAGTTAACTCACCTGAATATCTTATGACGTCAAAGTTATTATATTAAGGGTAATATTTTTGGGTTTTTGAGATTATTGTTGAAGGCGACCAACAGATGACAAAGTTAAATAAAATTTTTATCGCTCGAATAGATATCAAATGATTTTATACTAGTATATAGATAGATGAATCTTGAAATTGAACATTACTTTGAATTAGAAAAATATTCATAATAAATTTATAACGAACTTATGTTCAATAATTATTTAAATTAAATTTAATTATAAAAAAATAAGTTGATTTTGGGATATTTTTTAATTTAAATTGATATTAAATTATAATTATAAGTAAATATTAAGTATTTAAGGGTTATGTAAGTTTTGAGTATATTTCAGAATATTTAAAATTAATAATAAAGTATTTCTGATTAATTACATTTAAAAAGAGACAAACAGAAAATGTCACATATTATTCAAAACTTATGCACATTTAATAAATTTAGCAATGAGTTCACGAATAATATTAAATTGTTATTTGTTTACCAAAATTGGATCATCGATAAGGAGTCAAAATTATATAAAGAGAATAAAAATAATTATTGGAATTGGATTTATGAAAATAATGTAAAAGAATATAAACCCTATAAATATAATTATTTTATTGTTACTAAAAATGATTTGGTTTACACTTTTGGAGAAAATAGTTTTGGAGTTCTTGGGTTTGGACACAATCGAGTTGTAGTAAAACCAACACTTGTTTATAATTTATATCACAAAAATATTATTGATTTAAGCGCTGGACTGTCTCATGGAATAGCACTCGATGCTTGCGGTCATGTTTATACCTTTGGTTTAAATAAATTGGGAATATTAGGGAATGGATCAGAAAATAAGGGTTTTCTTAAACCAGAATTAATAAAAAGTTTATTTGGGAAAAATGTCAAACAAATCAGTTGTGGTAATTCACACACTGCTGTACTCACATCATGCGGTGAAGTCTATACCTGGGGTTGGAATAAATGGTCACAAATAGGAAATGGTTGTAATGAGAATCAGTCGACAACAATAAAATTGATTGCATTTAATGACGAAAAAGTTGAATTGATATCATGTGGTTCTCATCATTCATTAGCTCTCACAGAAAGCGGTCATGTATTTAGTTGGGGTCGTAATAATTTCGGCCAATTAGGAATCGGGAATAAAGTTGACTCTAATATCCCAAAGCAAGTTATTGTAATAGAAAGTGAATCGAAAGAAATTTTATTCAAAACAATAAGTTGTGGTTTAAGCCATAGTTTATTGCTGTAAACTGATGGATATGTTTATACGTTAGATAGTAATAATTGTGGGCAATTAGGTTATGAGAGTTACGAAAACCAATTGATTCCGAAGAAAATAGAAACCATAGAAAAGTTTAAAGATATAAAATCTTTTATTCAAACTGATACATCAATTGCTCTTTCGAATGATAATACATATTATATTTGGGGAAATATTGATAATGAAATAATACGAAAACCTCAAAAGTCAACTTTTAAATCCTTTAATGAAATATTTATTAACTATTATCAT
>JAQGCH010001162.1:0-17038 GCA_034699485.1 Nanhermannia elegantula | reverse complement strand
TACAACAGACTCAATAAGGCCTACAACAGACTCAATAAGGCCTACAACAGACTCAATAAGGCCTACAACAGACTCAACAAGGCGTACAACAGACTCAATAAGGCCTACAACAGACTCAATAAGGTTTATAACAGACTCAATAAGGCCTACAACAGACTTAATAAGGCTTACAACAGAATCAACAAATTCTACAACAGACTCAACAAATTCTACAACAGACTACAATATATCATATGAATATTTCTAATTAGAAAGTTTCTCATTAAAAATATATTTATATAAATTTCCATTTTTGTTAACATAGAAAAAATAATTGAATTAAGCCATAGAAGTTCTGTTAAAGTATAACGTTTTAAAATTTTTAAATTAAATTGTTATAAACTAAAAGTTATTTAATCAATCATTTAAAAAGTACTTTAAATTAAAACTTAATCCTTTGGAAAAAAGGTTACTTTCCATGCAAGAAAAAATATCATTAATTGAATTTGAAGTTACTTTTGCCAAAATGAATGATATCCCAAATTTTAAATTAAGTATGTTTTAGTTGAGTCCAGAAGTAATTATTTTATTTAAAAATTCTATGAAAACTAAATTCCTATGTTTTTATAAGTTTTAATCTTTAAGAATACTTTTCATAAATGTTTTGAAAACATTAATCTTTTTAATAAAAGTAATTTATAGTAAACTATAGATATAATTAATTTAAACGCTATTTTGGTTGAAAAAATAATTGTTTTGCTTAGTGATGTATCAGCTCCTGAAACTAGAACTTCAACTAAAATTAAGAATTTGAGTTCCAATTCTTGGAACTGGAACTCCATCACTAATTTTATATGCGAACACTTAAACGAAAGGAAAAGTTTCATTTCAATATTTTTTATTTTCACTTTTTTCACAATTTTTTTAATTTTTATATTTATCACTTTACAGTTGACAAATGCTAACATTTCGACTGCTTTACAGCAAGTCTTCATTCAGTGGCTTTGATTGTCACTAACCTTAAGTTAGATTTAAACCAATTCATTCGACTGTCAGTTTTGTACTGATACGGATATTCTTCCAAACTTGAGTTGAGATGATTTGATTAGCGAATAGGTGTGCAGTCCCTTTTCTCCTTAATTTTGGTTATATTAAAACTTAATATGTTCTCAATTTTATTTGGTATCTCTGACAGAGCTCACCAACAAAGGAAAAGTGTACTCAAGTTAGTATACTTTGACAAAACACGATTATTATGGATTCTGTTGACCAAACATGAAAATTTATAAAATATTCTCAACCTCTTTAGACGTGAACCTATATACTCCATGCCTTTGGCCAATCACTTTGACCACTAGCCGAACAAACTAACATGAAAAATACTTTTAAAAATCGGTAACTTTAATGACTGCTTACCATTCAATATTCAGGTAGTAAATCATTAGTCACTAATGATGTAAAACATAAGCTTTGATAAGAAATAATTTTAAATAATAAGAAGGAGATATCAAAGTATTTAAATTTTTATCTTGTATACTAAGAGATCAATTGGAAAGCTCTTTTGAAAAGTACTGTACTCATTAAGGGCATTGGAATAATCACATATTTTGGAAAGAAATTTCCCCGAGAAGTGATCAGTGGCTAAGTTAGCGTTATCAATGCCTGGCAATTATAGTAAAAAATTATTTGTTAATGTCTATAAATAAGTGAAAATAAGCTAAAATTTTACAATAATTAATATAATTTGAAGTGTATTAAGAATGATAAATAAATGAATTGATTGCATTAAACTGAGTATAACTGCTAACTTATCTTTATTACTTCACATTCGCCGCTATGATTGTGGATTAGTTAAGAGCGTAATTTACTAGAAATTACTTAATAACAATTCTTACAAATTTTCATAATCTATTATTTCTATATCGCGACTACTGTGCAAAGGTGCAAATTTTTAAATTATAACAGGATTCTCATTGAGTGCTTAATCTATTATTGATGTCAAGTTTATCTGAATGACACAGAAAATAGCTGACGATTAAGTGATTATTAGTTTATAAACTTGAGTTATAAATTATTACTCAAAAAATTTCATAATTTAAGAATATTTTGTCAAAGAAATACTTAATTTTGGTTTGCATTAAAACCATAAAAATATTTTTCTTAAAATTTTATAAATGTAATTATTTTTAAGTTTGAAACGCCTTAAAGTGATTAAATGTATTAAATATTGAGCTGCACTTTGAAATACAGTGAAACCTCCATAAGTTAAATATTCCCAATGTTAAAAACCCTCTGTAAGTTAAACGTAAGACCCGATTCACTTCCATAGCAACACATTATAAAATATATTCTATAAGTTAAATACCTCTGTAACTTAAACCTAAATTGTGGTCCCAAACCACTGCACACTTATGGAGGTTTCACTGTATTTATAAAAATATTTATCGGTAAACAGGTTTTTCTAAGTTTTAGTTAACTTTCTTATTGAGTAAAGCATACAAAATGATGTTAAAAAGTAATAAATACACTTCAATTAAGTTAGAGAATAGTTAAAACAAATTAATTCCATTATAGACAGAAAATTTAAAGACGAACTTCAAAAGAGAATTCTCTCCTAAATATTAGTGATTGACATCCAATGAAAATTCATTTTAGCAAATACTCACATAATTATTTATGAGCTCATGTTTGCAAATATGGTCAGAATATGTGTCACAATAACTATGAACCAGAAAGACTTTCAAAAATAATTTCAATTCTATTATAAGTTTTATTTTTATTTGTATGCATAATCGCAAATTCTTAATTAATTTGTAATTTTGTCTCAAATCATATAGCAAAATAATATAGATTGAGTGAATTCGTTTTTCAATATAAGCACAATTTTGCCAAATATTGAGCAGAATTTAAATATTTTTATTCTTCGTAGGCCAATATCCGCCGCCTATAACGCCTAAAATTGCCGCCGAATTTTAAAAATTTCATTCGGCGAAGAAGTAAATTTATGCTTTACAAGCCTAAATATAGTTTTATCGCTGAAATGTTAAAATTTTATGAGTTTATTGAGCAATTTTTAAAAAATTTAATTGAAATATCAATCGAAATCCAATTTATAATTGTGATAAATATTATGCCACAAATGATTTTTATTTCTCTTAAAGTTTCGAGGAAAATTTTACAATTTATGGAAATCTCAACTTATATTGAGTTTATAACATAGATTTCATCAAAACCATGGAGTTAGAAATGAAGTATATATTTTCTGCGCCGAAAGTTGGCAACGAATCTGTAAAAATCTTTCGGTTTATCGCATTGACGCTCAATCTGACTCTCACAATACGCCGAAAAAAGGATTCACTAAATATAATTTAACAGATCAATAATTTTTTTATCTTTCCTATCATTTACCTGTATATAACATTTCAATAAATAAGATTTATTAGTAAAAAATGAATCAATTTTGTGAAACAATTTATTGTTTTATTTAATCTGTTTAACATTTAATTTAATCTAATAAAACGGATATCAAACACGCTTAGAGTTTGTTAGAGTCAAATTTCATGGCATTCTTTACTTATCAAAGCAAAAACACTTAAGTAGCTGTTATTTTTATAACAAAAGATTATAAACTTATTTTATGGTTCATTAAAAAGTACTCTAATTTAATTCCTTGAGAAAAGATTCATTTCCATAAGTGAACAAAATAGCAATAATTTAATTATAAGTTACTTCTGTCAAAAATGAAAGGTATACTGAATCTTGAAAAAAGTTTATTCTAGTTGAGTCCAGAAGTAAATTTTTAATTTCAAAATTCACACAAAAACGTAATAATTAAATCCAAATGTTTTTATAAGTTTAATCATTAAGATTACTTATTAAAAAGTTTTGAAGACTTAATTTGAAAATGGGTTCAACTGCAACTAAATTGTTTAAAAGACGTGTTTTGTCTAATTTCTAAACTGTTTTTAATGAAATCATAATTAATAAAACTTGTGAAAGGTTTATATAATTAATTTGTGTTATATCTTATACTATAGTTATAATCGACATATTATTTTTGATGACATACATTCAGTTAATAAGTGGTGATTGTCCTGATCCGGATGATATAGACCCGTGTTATTGTAATCAATCTGTAATCCATTGTGAAAAACAAAGTATCACTTCATTACATCTTTATTTGGGTAAAAATAGTTATAAAGAGCTCTCAATCATTGGTACATCAGTTTTGAATATTGATGACAAGCTTTTAGGAAAAGCTGTTTTTGAAGAGATATATATAGAAAATAATGAAAAATTAATTAATAGCAGTCCTAATGCTCTCAAAAGGGGCCAAAATTTCTTTCAATGAGAAATAATTACAAATTAAAAGCTGAAAAAATTTTTGCTTTACTCAAAAATTTAGATTTGACTCAAAATATTGATTTAAGCTGTAATGAAATCGAAGAAATTTCTGATAACGCTTTCAATCACGAGAATTCACAAAATAGTTTGTTAAGCAAAATAAATCTTCAGAACAACAGTATCTCGAAATTGGTTCGAACGCATTCTTTGGTAATTCGAATCTGATTTATATTAATTTAAACAATAACCGTCTGACTGAAAACACTCCCGACAACGCCTACAGCATTCCGAACAACGTACACATTATTAGAACAACAAGAAAACTTTGTCCAAAACTTGAAGACATCTCTCCTGTATTTGCAAAGAACAAAGTATTTATTGTTCAGGAACTGAAAAAGTGAATTTACTAAAACTTTATTCGGGAAAATTTATATCTATAGTTATTAATGAGACTTCAATTACAAAATTACTTAAAGATTCTTTCCCTAAATATGGCGGCCTATCTTTTGATGAGATTTACATTGAAAACAATTCAAACTTAGAATATATTAGTGTGGACATATTTGCCAATATTGATGTAAAAAAGTTAACCATCTATATAATAATATCCATCTGTCTGTCTGTCTGTGTGTTTGTCTGACCCTTAATAGGTTCGGCTCCTGGACATGCTAGAGACTCGAAACCGATATCATTAGATTCAGCATGACCTGAACCGGAAACTTTTGAAGAAATTTTCCCGGAAAATTACCAGTGGCCAAGTTACCGAAGTAAAACCTCCGCCATCAATGCTTTTCTATGGAAAAAATTTGTTTTGAATAACGCTAAGAGATGTCACAAATGTTCTTTAACAATGAACTTTTTCCCGAAGTGGCCATTTTACCGATGTGACCACTTTTCCGGAATTGACTAATTTTACGGTAGTGACGATTTTAAATGTTCGAGTGAGTGTGCATGGCATCAATAGTTCTTTGATCAGTGATCAATACACCAATAGCTTTTCAGGCGAGTGGTCATGTCACTAATAGGTCTACGGGTGAGTGGTTATTTCATCAATAGATCTACGGGTAGGCTTCAGGTGGGAGTTCATGGTTTTGTTACTGTCATAATAAACTTTTTGCCCGTTCATTGAACGGGATGCCTCGTCTAGTAACTAATAATACTAAAGTCTTGAGCAGTCATTTATTTGATATATCGAAATATTTAGAAAATACATTAGAAGTATTAGATATAAGTAATAATAATATAAATGAAATTCAAGATTTTGCATTCACTCATAATGTGCAAGGTGAAAATAGTTAATCAAAACAATTACTCTGAATTATGGTAGATAAGTCGCGGCTTATCTGAAGAAAAAAGTTAAAATCTTAAGAAAATAATGAATGCGACTTATAGGAAGGGTGCAAATAATGCATGAATATTAAAAGTAAATTGAAATTATGTGGTATTCTTAGTGGTGCATCTTATTCGGAGTTGCGACTTATAACCCTAATTCAGGGTATATTTAAATAATAATCAAATTAAGATTATAGGCTCTAATGCTTTTAAGGGATTATCAAATTTAAATTTATTAGAGTTAAAAGATAATCAAAACAATAAAAGAATACGCTTTTATTTTTGATACACAGATACAAACAATATTTAGAATAGATGTTAATCTTAATAATGTTAATAATAGTATAAGTCAAATAAGTTTTGATGAAAATACTTTTGAGTTTCAAAATGGTGTTTATATGAGTATTAATTTAGAAAACAATATGTTAACTAAACTTCCAGAAAGGTTTTTCATGCCTTTTAGTGAATTTTATGTCAATTAATTATATCTTTCTGGTAATAAATTTGATTGCGATTGTGAAATGAAATGGTTATTAGGAAGAGATGAATACAAACATGTTTTCAATGTCACCTGTAATCAAATTAAGAATATACTCAAAAATATATCAATATTTGAATTGAAAGCATCAGATTTGGGATGTTTTTGAGCATAACATTTAACAATGTTTGAAAGTCTAAAAAGCCTGACAGAAAACAATGTCTGAACAATTTAATTAAAAAATATTTTTTAAATATTACAAATATTTTCTTCACAGATTCATGTTATTCATCATACTTTATCTAAATTTGTGTCCATTATATTAAATTAACTTATGATAAAAACTTAATTCATTAAAGTTTATCTTTTAATTTTACAAATTTTAATATTAAAGTTTATTATTCTAAACATTATTAATAGATGTATATTAAGAACTGGAAATTGAAAGCGTGTTTATCCCTCGTAATGAGATATTCTTGTGAGCAATTTTCCTAAAGTAAAGTCTAAATAATAATTGGATTCATCCCTATAAAAGTCAGCATCACAGCTATCTTTAATACCAGTGGCGACTTCCCAATTGCCACTATATTTCTGTTTTAGTGAATCTCGTAATTTACTGGTTATCACTTGATAACAATCCTTACAAGTTTTCAATTCTTCTCGAATTGTTTGCTTAACCATTTCTATTATGTCAGTATCGTTACCACTTTTCAAAGTACCAAATTTTTTAATTATAACAGGATTCTCATTGAGTGCTTTATCTATCATTGATGTTAAGTCTATCTGAACAAGAGATAAAATAGTTGACATTTAAAATGATTACAAATCATCATAAAATATAAATGACCCAAAAAGTTTACAATTTTTTATAGGAATATTTAATTTAAAGAAATTTTTTAAACCACTAAATTATGATAAAATAAATTTTAATGAATTTATAAGTTTAAAGCTATTTTTAAATATTTAACTGCACTATGAATTGAACTGCATTTGATTTTGTTTAAAACATAACTAAAAAACTTTTCCCTCTATTTATTTTTATACGTATGCTATCAATTGTTTAGCACTGATTTCAATAGCTTTCTGACAAACATTTAAAAGTCTAAAGTAATTAATAAACTTCTAAATTGATTATAAAGTAAATTTGGTAACAATAATAAAAATATTAGTATTTCTGTAAAACTACTGCATTCATACTAATGTGTTTGAGATAATTATTTAAAAAAAATATCCAAATGCTATACCAAACTCTCCTGTCCGTTAGTCTTAAACAAACTTATCTTCAACTGCGCGATCGTTATCGATATGAAAGTTCCGTTAACATGATTAGTGTTGAATGCATTCACACCTTTCTCACTAACAAAGCAATGCCAGAAAAAACCATATTTTACATCAAAAGTGGTTGAAATATTTTTTGCTATAGATATGTAATCATTGTGTGCTTCAACCGCTAATTTGAAAATATCCATTGCAATAACTTTCATATTGTCATCCATTTCTGATTTCTCAATAGTTATGTTTGTATTTCTCGCTTCAGTAATAGTATCGATAGGATTATAGTCAAGCTTTGCTTTAAATAAAGTAAAAAATATGTTCTCATATGAAAAAGACGCAGTTGTTTTAGATTCTGCTTCAATATTGATAGCAGTATCCCCTTGTCCTACAAAACAAATGAACGGGTGCCCGAATTTTGAGTTCATCTCTTGTGTCAGTCGTTTTGCTATAATATCTTATTTCACAAGAAGAACATATCTGATAAACCTTTTTATGATTTTTAATTTATTCATTAAACTTACCATAATTTGTTTCACCCTCAATATAAAGCAGTGCTGCTCCTAAAGCATGTCTCCTCATGGCTTCGGGCATATCTGTGGTCTCATATATTTTCATGTCATCAATAGAAGCAAATATTTTGATGATATAACAAATCAAAATTACTATATTCACTATCAAATGCATATTTGTATGGCTTCTATTTAACTATTGATATTTTTTTTAATAGAAATAATATAATATAAACAATTATTAATTTAATTATTTTCTACTTTATTATCTTATTTTTTATTATTGCAATTAAAAAATATGTTTAATTTCTCATTATTTCCTATCAGAATATCTATACAGAACCCATATCTGTATTCTTGATTGTTTGAAAGAACTTTGTGCTTATTTTAGAAGTTTTGAGCTTCTGGTAAAAGATATAAAAAGCTTATCTTTTTAAATTAAAATATTTAATTATTATAATTATGTTATAATATATACAGTTATATTGTTTTTATTAACTAATAGACACTGGTTATATATGTTTTGCAAAATTATTGACTTCTAAAGCAAAAAATGGTTTCTAATGAGAGGCCGACAACATATTCAAAATTTCGATGTTCCGGAGGAGTCATGTCTAAAAAACTGAAAATCGTTGGGCGATTTGAGTATACTTGCAATAGATTTTCAAGATTTTTAGGGGTGGTAAATTTACATAACACATACCCACTGGTTTATAAGACTCTTACATACCTCTACTAGATAACAATTATAAACGTTTGGAAATTTTATATACCGGTAACAATATATTTTTGGTTATATTTCAATTCTATGGTAGAATTCAATGTATTTTGAATATACAAACTTTTTACTAACAAAAAGTATTTTCATATACAATTATGCAGCACTATATTCTCATATTTCGGTAAACATTAATTTTAAGAACTAACTAATTTTAATTAACAGAAAATTGAATGTTAAATAATTATTGAATTTTTCCATATCTTGAAATTCTAAACAGTATCTCTGCTAAGAAGAAATCCAAATTAATAGTTGCTCTGTCACGATATGGGTTCGAATCACACGTATCTTTAAGACCAGCGGAAACTTCCCAATGCTGCGTGTACTTTTTCTGTAGTTCAGTTCTCAAGTTATTCGAAATGGTTTCATAACAATTTCCATTTTCATAGCAAATTCCGGTCTCTTTTTGCAATACATCTTTACTCATTTGCATAACTTGAGTCGCATTCTCAAAGCCTTTTGGGTCTTCTCGAATAATAGTAGCGTTTGAATCAATTGCACGTCTAATCACGGAATCCATATTTACCTATAAATAAATATTTCGTATCAATTCATGAATTCATTTAGAGCTCTAGCACTCAATCACTACCTTATTTTGTTGAGCATTTGTTTGGAATAAAATAATGACTATCTGTTGAATAGTGAGATGAATATAAGTGCCATTTATATAATTACTACTTGTTTCCCAACAGCAGTTGCTCTTACTATTAGCATTAGTCCCAACCAAAACCTGCCAAAACTCTCCGTATTTTTTATTGAAAGTTTCAGTTATATTCTTAGCAATAGAATCAAAATCATTTAAGACTTGTATTGCATTCTTAATAGCTTGGATAGAAAAATCCTGAATTTCAGCGTCTAATTCAGTCTTTTGTATAGTTATGTTAGGGTTTGTATGTCTCGACTCTATAATAGCCTCTGGAGCTGAGATAGAGAACGAAGGCCTGAAAATTTCGAAAAAATAGCTTTCATATGAAAATGATAAGAATGTTTTCGGCAATGGGTCAACACTTAAACCATTTGCTGATTTTCCAACCAAACAAATCCATGGTTTACCATAATTGGCATTCATTTCTTTGCTTATTCTGTTAGCAATTATTGCTTAGAGGAGAGAACTTTAATAAGTTTCAAATAAGATTAGTTTAGAGTGAAGTAAAAATTGCTTAAACTTTAACTGATTCACCTCTTAACCAAAGAGAGAGAGAGAGAGAGAGAGAGAGAGAGAGAGAGAGAGAGAGAGAGAGAACAATTGGAACAAACATAGAAAGCGATTAAAAATATGCTTTTATTTTGTTAATAAGCAATTTATGTCTCAGCGCAAGTTTAAACAATTTGTACCAAATATATGACAGACTCCATGATATTCCATACAGCAAATAATTAATAATCTATTCGATACCATTTTTGACACTACCTTTATTTGTCTCTTTTTCTATGGCCAAAAGAGCTTCTCCCATAGCGTGTCTTCTCATAGGCTCTGACATATCTGTTTTATATATCTTCATGTCATCTATCGACGCAAATATTCCGACTATTGTCAGAATGTTAATTATTGTTTTAAAAATTAAATACATTTTCATCTCAAATAAAATAATGGATTTCTATATGTTCTACCATTAAATTTATTTTTATTTTTATCTTCAAGATTTAAAATCATATAATAAATTTTAATGAAAAAATACAGTCTCTCCCGTTTAAAGTAAAACAATTCTGTAAAACAACTTTCAAGTATAGGTCAGCTGGGATTCATTTTTTTGTATTTTTCCAACTTGGTAGGGCACTGCTGCTACTTTAAATGTTTTCTTAAAATATTGGAACTTAAACAGTGCAATCATTTATTTCCTACAAACTTTGTCCTTATAAATATTTATTTTATTTGAACTCAAAATATTTTATAAGATCAATTTTACAAGATATCAAAAGAGTTGACCGTAGCCATAACTATATGTCATGTTTATGGATAATACAAATGATTGCAAAGAAAATATGTCGAGTTTCTCATAGATATCTCAATAAAATACAAAGCATTATAAATGTATAAATGATATTTTTTTTATAAAATCTCTATTTGGTTAGGACGCAAGTTTTGACGGCCCAGTTAATCAATGGATACTCTAAATATGCTCAGAAAACAATTAAAATTTTAAAATTAAGATCAATACACAAGAAAGTACTCATAAGATGATTAAAAACAAGTATTTTTTAGTTAAAATGTCTTAATATTTGTAGGATAGAGTAGTGATTAAAAAAAATAGTACGAATGCCATGGAATTGTATTGGTATTTAGGAAAAAAAGTTAAATCATATTGAAATTCTAGAATTTAGTGGTATTGGAATAGTATTGAGAATTTATTTTTAATTTATTTACATTGGTCCGTATATGTCTGTTTACTGCAGAATCTCAAGGATATACTTATTTTTAAAGAATTTTTAATGTTCTCTACAATTTCGTACATTCATATTGTTTTATTAGAAAAACAATTTTTCAAATGAAACTTTTACTAATCAATTTATTAAACGTGTAATGAATAAACTAGAAAAATTCTAATTCATTATTGATATATTTTCACTATTAATTGCAAAACTCTTACAATATCAAATATTTATGATAGAGTTTTTTGATATTTATATTCCTATTTTCGGGTCTACTCTTTCATCTTCTTCTCTTGGAGGAGCGGGTTCTCCTTTTGAAATCTCAGGATCTGATCTCTCAGGTTCCACTTTTGGAGGCGTGGGCTCTAAAGCTACACTTTTTTGTGTACTGGTAGTTGTGCCACAATCGCACTGCGCAACCATTTTAAAGATTATTATCTCAAAGTCTTTATATATAAACCAATTTTTAGAGAGTCCCTGTATTTAAGACAAAACTTAACATTCAATTCTGAATTCAAAAAATTAAATCTAATAAATGAATTGCTATAACCTGTAGATTGAGAGATCCGTTCGAATTTCTATTAACGAAAATAAAACAATTCCATTTTCCTGCAAATCTGTATTTCATTTCGTTGACAATCTCTTCTGCAATCACATCAGGTCTTGAGCTCTTTTCTATCGCCAAGAAAGCAGAGCCTAATGAATGACTTTCTTCTTGAGGCGAGAGATCATTCTCTATTTGCTTCACATCAATGCAATGCATAATATATAAGTTTATGCTAATTAAACACAACACTAGAGTTAGTTTTGAATTCATTTTCTGAAAGATTGCACTTCAATGCTTTTCTTAGAATAAAACTAACTTTTATCGTATTATGACAGTTGATACCTGTTTTCATTACATTGTAATAGAACTTATATTTCGATTAGTATGTTATCAATTGATAATTAAAACAAAACATTTCATTAAATGTCAAGATTTTATTTTAAGAGTACTTTCGATAAGATTATACTTAAAATAATATGAAAAATACTTATTTTGATTAACTAATAATTTTATTCTGTCAAAAAATTTTATTTCTAGTTCATTTTAGTAAATGTTTTTTATTTGTAGAAAATTTATTATTTAATATAATTTTAATATAAAAAATAATACACCATAAGAAAGAAACTAAAGTTGTTTCATGTGTTTGTGTTCATACATTAGCAACAAATGGATTATTTATAAACTAATTTATGTTTTGAATAACAAAATTTAAGTGAATTGCATGCGATATGAAGAAAACAATTAGAATTAATAATTAAATGTTTAAAAAATTTGAACTATTGAATAATCATAAACTAACATAGTGTTGATCTTATTCTAACTAATGGAATAAAGATTACTCCTTTTTATGAAACATTAAATGAACACAAGAAATAAGAGACTAATGTCTAGTGGTCAGAAAGATATTGTTTAGGCTTTCAAACAACTATTAGCTATAATAGCGAATAAGTAAAACGAATCGGCCATAAGTAGACTGACCATCTCTGTTTAGGCTACTTCAGTGTGTTTAATATGTAAATAAGCACACGATTAAATAAATTGCATCCAATAGTATTTGTTATTAATTGAATAGAAGAACTATTAAAAAATGTAATAATTTTTATCATTTTGGATATAATCAAAATATGAATAGTTTATATATCAACACAATAATCAAAGATTTTATTATTTAATTATGATTAAGGGATACAAAATAGAGAAAATGTTTTCCACTCTAATTATCAGTTAATATAATGCTTATTGATTAGTGACCGTAATATGTCTGTTATCTATTTCATCAAATGATATCTAATAAAAATTAATGTTTTATCACAACTATAAAACTTTAGATAAACTAATTTTAATAATGATTACTATCGCGGAAGCATCCCTTCCAGCGATGCGAAAGCATAAGAAGTTGCGGCCCAAACAGCAGTACACAAGTCTAACATATTTGTATCTTCGACTGTCATTGAATCGCCGTTTGAGTGATGGTAATAGAAATACTGATCATTAGTATTCTCAAGACTACTTCCGGGCACTCCTTTACCGATAAACAACATTATGTCAGAGCCTTCATCGTCGAGAACTAATTGCGTTGCGTTTATAGGTTTGAGAAGTTTTAGCACTTCATTAACAATACACTGAGCCGTAGGGTTACTACCAGAATAGCTGAGCCCGTATGGAGTGTATGTCCCGATATCTGATTCCATTGCTATACTAATACTGTTCAGTTCATTAATGTGTTGCTGTGTTTGATAAATAATAGAAAAAATTATTATAAGCTATTGTTATGCACAAAGAGAAAAATTAAATTTATTTTACATCAAGATATGCTTGCGCTCCAACATAACCGAATTCCTCAGCCGTCCATAATATAGATCGAACTGTTCGTTTTGGGGTGAGACCTAATTTTCTCATAACAGACAGTGCTCTCCACGATATAAAAGCGCCGCCGCCGTCATCCATAGCCCCCTGTCCCACATCCCATGAATCTAAATGTCCCGAAACTATGACCACCTTTTGATTGTAATTTTTTAAAATATTTTAATTAAATCTCTTAACGTTTATCTCTTATTTAGTGTTTCAACGAATTGATTAATTTTTAAAATTAATTTTAAGAAAACTATCTTTTTAAACCATTTTGAGAAATATATTTTAAATGAAAATATGCCTAAACTTTTAATTACTTGTTCGGGGTATTTATTGCCTGCTATTTCACTGATTGTATTCCTCGAGATCACGTTATTTCCATTCTCTGCTTCCATATAGAGACGGACGGTTACATTTTGTCCTGAAAATGTTGAACATTTTATTTTATAAAGTTTGATAAAACTTTAGGATTTGTTTCTCACAACCTCTTAGAGTCAATCTATGGAAAAGTTCTGCGTCTTCTACCGTTATACTAACGGCTGGTATTTTGGTTACATTATCGTAAATATAAGCTATAAATAGGTTAAAAAATCATAACAAAGTCTGATAATCAGTGTTTATTGTTTTATTTGGTCTATAAAGATAACCCACTTTGATGTCCCGTATGTGGAGAATAAATAGAAAGAGGAGTCACTGATCGGATCTGAAAGATAGTAATAATAATTATTACACAATGTATGAAAAATACAATTAATATATTTTTCAAATTAAATTAATACCAGAGCCGCAACGGCCCCATATTTTGCTGCCTCACTCGCACCGGTAGACCTGTACTGCACTTGTTGTCCATAACTCTGAAAATCAAAGTTATAGACAACTATTTTTCCCTTCACTTCATTGGATCTGTTGTTTAATTCATCAAATGTTTTCACGACCATTACTTCAGCAGTTAAATTATGACCACCTGTGCCCACACTACTGCCCAAACTTAAGATTGATAATGACTTTTTTCGAGGTGTTAACATTTCAGCCCATTCTTTACCTCTGGTCTAAAATTGAATTATTATAGAAATTCAATTTTAATCGATGTGATAAATAAAACAATGTCATAGATGTTACCCATTGTGGAACAGTTGCATCTTCAGTGTGCACATTGTCGTGTCTCTCATTTTGCAACAGTTCTACCATATAATCGATCGCATCTTCAAGATTCTGAGATCCCGCTAAACGCGGACCAAACTTATCAACAAATTTAGACAATTCATTATAAGTGACACCACTGTCAGAACCCTTCACTACGAAATTTATTATCTTTTGCACATCCGTTGACATATTCCTAATTTGATCTTTTATTTGATCAGTAAATTCAGGCACAGAATCACAAACTCTTTCATCGAAAGCATTTTTATTACGAATCGCAGCACTACTTTTGCAAACAAGAGTTACTGAAGTTATGAAAATTAATTTTAAAATTATATGCATTTTATTATTTAATTTTTCAACTCTTTATTGTGGCTTAATGTGAGAAATATTTCATTTTCATAAAATCGTTGCTTTTAAACAACTTTATGTTTGTGAATATCTATGAAAATGAACTCATTGTTGAACTAACTATTGATAAACAAATAAGAGATAAATTACTTTAGCTCTAAATAATTCACTTATAGAGTGTTGAGAGTGAGTGTATTGGTATGTATTATGATTATTATAATTGATTATTTATGTCTAACCGTTGATAAATGTGTGCTTTAATATCAATATTTGAGCAGTTATTACAAGTACTGTACTTTATATTGATCTGAAGTATTGAACGAATAGCTAACAAAGTCCTCAAACAGTATTCATGTGAATTCAGATACCAGAAAAATCTCTCAATGAAGACAATCGAGTGGATACAGGCATTAATAGAATGAAAGATTGCTTAACTTAATTATTTCTGTTTACAATAGGTTTTTACGATTAAAAGCATCAGATATTTGGTCTCAAGTGAAACCTGAATGAAACTAACTCTTTGAAAGTAAAAAATATTATTTTCGAAATTAAACTCAACTTTGAATTTGTTTCTTTAGATAAGCATTAAATCGATTAATGGAATTAGTGAACCGTACAGTTTAATGCAAACATGGATATTATGAAAAAGACTATTGCATAATATGTGTGTATATTAAAAAATAATTATCTCATTTTGCTCATTAATGATGCCAAGCCTTACAAAGCTTAAGCCTCACCCAAAATCACGTTTTCTTTCTATTCTTTTAAGATAATATTTCGCATTTTAACAAAAATTCTCATTTTAGTAAAAAATAGATTTGAAAGTGCCTTTAATTATCTATAAATTACCAGAAAATATTTATTTTTGTGTTTATAAGCTTATGAACTAACTTTTATCATATAATAAAAATATCTTATACTTCACGCTATGATACATTTTATAGTAATTAGTCCATAATTATGATGCATAGAGAATGAATCCCAACCAGGATTCACCAAGGCGGGGGTGTTGCAGGTTTTACACCCCCTGGAAAGTTGAAAAACGGGACTACCTCCAAGATTTTTCCTAAATCTTAAAAAATTGTCTATCATACCCGATGAGTTTTACACCGCTCCTAGATTTTAAAAAAATTTTAGACTTACACCCCCTGACGCAAAAGGACTTGGCAAACCCTGGTCCCAACCTATTCCATTAATGGCTTCATTAAACCAAAGAGTCGATGATTCAAAAAATTGAAATGCACTGCAAAGGATATTCATAAAATTCATAACAAATAACTAAACTTTTAAATGATATGAGAAAACAGTCCTAACGTTATATCTAAAGTTGTAATAATTAATAGTTAATAACGTTAATAAGTTTTATAATTTAACTTTCGATGAGAACGGGACTCAAAATTTTGTAAATTTTCTTCTCTGCTGTTTATATAAACTTAAAATAAAAATTATAGTTATTTTAATAGAGAGAATTAGGAATATGTTAAGCCTTAAATGTATTATTAGTTCTATTCATTACTTATGGCAAATCTTATTATTAATTAAATTAATTTCGAAAAGTATTTAAAATAAGAGATAATTATTGTTTGATATAATTAAGATTTCTGTGACTATATGTCAAAACATATGACATAATTCAAAAATTGCGATTACAACTGAAATCTGGACTTCGATTATTCTGCAATTTCATCAAATGATGAAGAAAACAAAAAGTTGAAACTTTAACATAAACTCAGAACAGTTTGTATCCGAATTTCTAAGCAAAAGAGCAGCTCAAAGATCAGGAATTCTGATTTGTGCTTAAATACGCCCTTCCTTATTAATAAAAGTTATTTCACTATAAGTATTTACAGTTTTAATTTTTGCTACAGTTCAAACACTTTAAATAGACATTTATTAGTAATTTTCAGTCAAACTTTATTTAAATTTGTATTTTTATTAAGAAATAAAATGAATAATATAATTATAATAATTACAATCACAAAAATATAGAGACATTCATTTTTTTAACAACATATTTTCGATTTTACCTTTTGCTCATTTAATTAATATTTGACTATAAAGTCTCAGATTTAATTCACAAAATA
>JAQGCH010001161.1:0-17043 GCA_034699485.1 Nanhermannia elegantula | reverse complement strand
CACAGACGGGCTGACATCATTTTTTAAATAATGTAGATTATACAATTTTACAGAAACTTTTCTTGAATTAGAATTTAGACGAAATATTAGCAGAAAACTTGAATTATAATTACTTACAACTAGTGTTGTTAGTCATTAAAAATTTAATAAATTTATTGGCTCTTAAAAAAATTTAAGTTTTCGATTAAATTTTTTATTAATTTTTTTTGTTCCATTTAGTCACTTAATTTTTTTTAAACAAAATTGACTTTAATAAATATAACCTTATGATTAATTATATTTATATAGAAAGTACAACCATTCTGCATTGATTAAGGATCGCAACCGCTTAACAAGTGAAAAAGTTCAAAAAATGATTATCCTTAGAATATAATACTAGATAATTAGATAAAGATTGTAATAATCCTAATATTTTAGATTTAATTATAATAAAATATATCATTTCAGACTTTGGAGAACCCCATGTTTTTGATGATAATACTGATTTTTAATGTTTTACGTTTTTGAAAAAATTTAATAAATTTTTGGACGCTACTTACAACAGTTACTATAATATGGCAAAATTTGAATTTATTTTACAAATATTTATAGTATACTTTTCATATAGCAATTACAATATTATATTATATTTAATTTATTAAATTAAGTGAATTTAATATAGTTTATTGAATAATTGCAATTCATATGTATAATTATCTTGACTTACCCTAAAATAAAAGCTATAATTTTTTAAAACTCCAACTGATTAACTGATGAAATAGTGATTTCGCAACATTAATAAAGGAAATAATTGCATAATTACAAAGAAGTGATTAAAAATTTCCTTAAACAGAATATTCAATATAACAGTTGATTTTCATTAGAAAAGATTCACTGAAGAAAATCGAAAGAATGTAACAAAAACTCAATAAACATAAATAAATGTTGAAATAATTTAAATAAATCAATTGTCTTTCATGCAATCTCGTTGTTCAACTTATACAAGGCGTGTATCACCAGTTTTAAAAATTTTATTTAAATCTCCTAAAGCAAGATAAGTCAATTTCAAAATTTTACACCTATTGACCCTTAAAAATGGTTTCAGACAGTTTCTTTCATAATAATAATGGTACCCGTATGTGAATGTTCAAACGGAAAAGTATCCTTTCTTCAGTTAATTGGTTTTCTAATATTTATTGAATCATTTAGTTTCAAAATACCTTCCAATGGGAAAATTGAGTGTTTTTGCCCGTTTCCAAAATTATTGTTTTCCATTAAAATTAATTTAATGAGAATTTAATCTTTTCAAGAATTCGTCTTTAAATAATTGTTAAATGCATTGTTTGTTAAACATTAGAACCACTATACATGGCTTAGTACAGCACTAAAACATTATATAACAGTGCGTAACAAATGATAAACTAATGAATATTTAGTTTAATAGAGATGTGATAAAAGCAAAAATTATTAAATATTATTTATAATATTTAATAAGCTTCAAATTAAGCTTTTAATTGTTTAATACTTTTCTAAGTGATTGTAACTTCCAATTTCCTCAGTTCTATGCATAAAGCAATCGATTACTTTTCTATCCGAAAGTCGATAAGCTTTCGTTGAATTAATATTGTGCACCGTAAGTAAGTGTCTTTTACATTTTTTAAGAATCAAGAGGTGCAAATTTTAAAACGGACTCAAATTTACAATTGCTATTTGTATTTTTAAAAAATCGGTTGAAATCGGCTTTTAAAATAACAAAATAGCTGACAAATTTGCTAAAATGCTATTAAATAATATTGATTTTGTGATTTAATCAATAAAAATATTAATAATTTTGTTAATAAATTAATTAGAAAACTGAACCCTCTTATAAAAAAATATTCTAATACAAAAGTAATGATTTAAGTATATTTTATTATATTTTCATTTTTAAAACACATAAATTAAAAAAAATAAAATTATAAGCCATACTAGATCTCAATTTTAATCCCATTTTAATAACTTATTGATAATAATGTGGAAAATGTAATTCAAAACATTAATGAGTACAATACAAGCTTTATTATTAGATTATTAAGCAATTATTAAGCACTCAGCTATTATTAAGCAAAAAAACCCATTTCATTGCTCTATTTTTGGAAAATTTTAATCCGATTTCAATTAAAATCACAATTTTCAAAAATTTAAAAACCGAAATTTCTACTTTTTTGTAATTTTAAAAATATTTAAAACCGAATTCGGTTAAAATAATTTCCCCGAATTTTACCGCCGATTTGAAAAATTTATTTTAATCGATAAATAGGAGTCTGAATTATAATGTTTTTAATATAAAAACCCTTCATTTTAACAATTATTTTGTTTTATAGAAGTTAGACATAGAATCGTCACACACTTCATAGCTTATAATATTACGTTGAATAGAATTTTTTGAAAGTTTGTTTTGCTCTTTCAAATATACTGTACTATTATTTTTAAAAGTAACGGAGAATATAAAATATATACTTTCATGTATAGCACGTAAAAGTTTTTATTTTAATTGACTTTACAATCAGATTACAATATTGGAACCATAAGAGTGTTAGTGACTCTTTTTATCAATTCAATCATTCAATCAAATAGTATTAATCATAGTTTATCAGAAAATATCAATTAGAGTAAGGAATTTTCAATGAAATATTATTAATCAGAGTTCATCAGTAATAGGAAATGTATTTAATAATAGTAAACAAACTGAAAGCATGCTTTTGGAACTATTATTATAGTATTGTTTTGATTTTTACCAATTATAATTAAACTTATCACTAGTTAAGTTCTTTTGAATGTCAAACTTTAATAGAGAAAAACTTTTTTGTACACTCAGTTAAAGCAATAAGCTTTACAGTTAAGTCTATATTATCTGTATATTCTCCGTAACTTTTAAAAATAATAGTATATATTCATTGAAAAACTTATTACTGGAATATAGTGTATTTCATAAGTGGGTATTATTTAGGTTACAATAGAGTCCAAACATTGGCATTTTCTCGATATCTTAAAAATCATAGGGGAACTTTATTTTGAATATTTTATTTAAAGCACTTTTTTGAAAAAATTTATTCTAGACAGTCCAGCTCAAATCTGGACATGTGGTTAACCGAGGTATCATATTTATAATGTATATATAGCACTGATAAACTAGCTTAATGCTCAGTAAACGCTCGCGCTCGCTAGCCTAAGAACCGAGCGCCGAGCGCACCACCTTTTTCCTCCGGGCGCCAACCATGTGCATCACTCATTATATTTTTTAAATTGAATTTATTCTAAAAGTTTGCATTTATTTTAATGATGATTAATGTTTCAAATTAATAGTCACATCGGATCTTTAATTTTGTTGTGCTTTCAAGAGTATTGAAATATCATTTTTTAGATATTTGAGTCAAACAATTCTTTTCTAGATCTCTGGTCGATAACCACATAATATTTTAATGAATAATTCTGGTATGCATTGAGGTTTTCCTTTGCGAGTATTATAGCATTGGTTTTTATCAATAAAATTTCATGAAATTTTTTATTCCTCTGAAAGCTGACCACTAAGACTGTATGGTATTGAATAATTCATGGATATATTTCGAGATAAATGTAAAAAATTGAAGAAATATGAAAACTTAAAAAGATTTTTACATTTCCACGAATTTTTGTTGATTTAAAGATTTTATTGAAGAAAAATTAAATGAAATATTGAAAATTTTAAGTTTTGATTCGATTGATTTTATTTATTTGTAGTGTTCGTTACTGATTGAATCTAAAGGAAAAATTAAACTCAATTAATGTGTTTGTTAACAAAATTTTATGTTTATTTTATTATTTTTTATAATGCTATCAAAAACTGATAATGACTTTCGTCTAAAACATAAACCATTTACAGTTTGAAAATAAGCTTTGCATTGATTTCAGTTTATAGAATGCAATATAATGTAATGTATTTGAAATATTTGATAGTAATTTAGCGATTCCTATATTACATTTAAAGACCAGTTCACAAGTTTAAAATTTAGATCATTTCAAAATTTAGGATACAATGAAATTTTTATTTATACAGTATTTTTCTTCTTCAACTTATTTTGACAGCTATTATATACAGCATGATATTGAAAGCTTTGTTCACATCATTTCACTCTCAATTTAATATACAGTTAAAATTTTGGCAAAATGTTTGCTCAAAATTGTAACATAGCGTGACATAAGAAACAATTCAATCTTTTGACAGTATTTCAAATCGTGCAAACGTTTCTATTGTTTTTTAAAAATAAAATAAAATATTGTTTAGTAAGTGATAGCATTTCAAAATGAAACTATCGATAAATAAAATTATTTATACTTTTATCATATATTAGGATATGTTAAGTATTTAATAATTTTTAGAATTAACCAAAAATTCTATAATATGTTCGTACTGTAGTTCAATTCTGTTTTCAAATTTTTGATAAAACGTTAAGTTTGTTTGTTAGGAAATAAGGTTTTATGAGTTTGTACAGAAGTTTCTCTATATATACGCTTTCCATTCAAGAGAAGTTTAGTTCACGAGAAAGTTTAAGTTTAGTTTTCAAACACTAGAATGAAATCAGCAGAGTTGTACAGTACCTTTATGTCATGTCATAAGGGCTCGTCATAAAGTACGTACGCAGTCATGGGGGGAAGGGGTTGGACAAAAGCGTACAGACAATGATAATCCTATACGCTTAACATAGAGTATCCGTGTGCAAATGCGGACAGGGAGGGCGTAGGGGTTTGATAACTGTCAAAAACTGCGTACGTACTTTATGGACGAGCCCTAAACTGGCAATAAGTAGTATTATGAAAAGCTGAGAAAAATAAGCTTTTCGTACAGTATAATATTTTTGAGACCTGCGATGTGTCTATTGTGCTGTTTGTGAGGGTATGAGTATAACGACTGTTAGTTTACAATGAATTAAATGTAATTTATACATAAAATACTATTTAACTCTCTCTTGTTGTTTATTAAATAAGTGACACAATTTTCACAAGCAATGAATTCATATTTATTATAAACTGAATCAAATTGAGAATACGATCAAATGCATTAAAATACTTTCCATTATAAATAAAATATATGAAGGACTACACTGTATTATAGATAGAAAGAGACTGACTGACTGTCAGATAGGGACTGATAGCTAGAGTCAGGTATGGGTCAAGTAAAAGTCATATTAGTAGTTGAGCCCATATCATTTTTGTTAAATGTAAAAAAATTTTGATTGCATTATAAGTTATTTTAATTATGAATATGGGTTAAAATTAAATTAATAATAAATGAGACAAATAATTAACCATTTTTAATGTTATTTCTTGAATCCTTTTATTTGACATTACTTTTTACTGACAAATAATTTCATTATTCTGCAAAAGACATGTAATTTAGCGCTACTTTCTTGATTACACACATGATTAAACCACAGCGTCTTATATATGAAAAAACTCTTTTCATATCAAAATATTAGTAAAATACTCTACGAAACAGTTAACATAACTAGATTCACATCTATTGCTAATATTGTTTTACAGGTAATAATAATACTTTATGATAATATAGTTAAAGCTCTTAGTGCTTTGCATTCAAATAAAAAGTTAGCAAATTATTATTTCTATAAAATTTGAAGCTTATTTTTAATTTTGATTAAGAAATTAATTTAGAAAAATAAATTATTGATGAAAAGAAAAATGATTTAATGTAGTGTTATGTGAATTATTGATTGTTTTATGGGTTTAGGATAAAACTATTTTTTGTTCTTCGAAAGGTTTGTTCCTAACATTTATTCATTGTAATTCATGGTATGTATAGAAGCACAATAACTGCAACTTTAATAAGTCGCTTACTTCTGCCGTTAAGGATATAAAGATTTTATCAAATAACCGAAAGAAAATCAAATCTCCTTATCATATCTTAAAGTTTCGTTAATTTTAGAAAAGCGGGAATTGCATTCAGTCAAATTAGACCTAAAATAAGTATAAAAATTGAGATTACTTTGGATTTGTTTATTTCACATTATTTATAAGTAATTTCCAATTATATGACAATTGATTTCAATTATATTTTGTAATATTTAATTGGTTTAAAATAAAAGTATTACAAACATAACATAACATCTTCAGTCAACTGCTTTTCAGGAGATCACATACTAATATTTTCCCAGAATGAGAGTGAAATTTTTACAGGTTTTACCCCATGTCGGTGTGGGCTAATGATACGGGCTTATGGCTTGCTCGAAACAAAGGACATGTGAGGCCCCAGTGTTCGGGGTTCGAACTCACGATCATGAATTCGACACCTTTCCACTGAGTTATCCTGAACTCCATTTATAAAAATATTAAATTGTTTATATATATGGTTATAAGGCTTTTAAAAGCTTTAAAATGAATGCAACAAAGCTAAAGCTACTTTAAGGGGTTTCTATATAAAATTTTTTAAACTAAACAAAATTTAATATGTTTTAATAGATTTTAATGCAACTAAAATAGTTGCATGCTATTACTTAAGCTAAATTTTTCTCTTAAATAAATTATTTCTTATCGAAATTAATAAATGGCTTATAATATGACTCCATTCATTTTGACTGTAAAATATCAGAATATGTTGTGTGCATAGTGCCTGGCTTTTTCGGCGTTACAGCGAATAATCCGAATATTGCCACCGAATCCAAAAAAAATTTGGCGTAAAGATAATTTTCTTGAAATAACACCGAGTAAACCGAATTTTTCGAAAAACCAGTATAGAAAAACACTAAAATCTTCAGATTTTTTCTCCGTTCAAAAAATTTCAACTGATTCAAGATTTCAATTATTAGTCGGATCTGTTTCTTGAAGTCTCTGAAGTCTACAATCAAAAGGAATGGCATGATTGACACACATTGAGAGTGCAAATGCTTTTATATTTTAGCTGAGACATCGAGGAAAGACTTAATCATTATCAATTGTTTAATTTGAATACTTTTGTAACTGCTTTTCTAATACTAAATGAATAAAACACATATTTCTAAAATTGATTATTTTTACGCCGAATATTGCCGCCGAAATTATGATTCGAGTTAAGCCGAAAAAGCCAAGCGCTATGTATACAGTCTTACTGCATGTAATTTAAACAGAAATCAATATTTTAAAAACGATAAAATACTGTTACAGTAGTTTCCATTTAGGCTTTGAGCTTATATTTTTATCATTAAGACCAAGCATATTAATGGAGTACAAGTACTGATATTTGTACATACATTATTTCAAATTTTATTAAAAGTAACAGAACTATCTTTTTTGAAGTAAATTATTTTTATTTAATTTTTTGATTTATTACACTTTAAAGATATTCTCTTTTAAATTTTAAACGAGATTACAATCAACTCATTTCAGGTATAATTTGAAATTTAAATACAAATTTTAATCGTTATTTTCAAAACTTTTTGTACTCTAGATTCTGAGAACAATTTATCCAAAGAGGGACCAGAATTTGTTGAGCTTATGCCAAACTTAACAAGAGTGGCATTGGGAAGAGATGCCAAAATTCACTGCTTAATCAATAATCTCGAAACTTATAGTGTATGTATTGTTAAACGAATTAAGCACTTAAAGCACAATCTGCTCTCACTGTTATTTGGTTTCGAAAAAACCTAATTTTCGATGTTTTCTATATTGAAAAATATTTTGCTTATATATTTTAGTTTTAACTAAAGATATAAATAAATAAATAATTTTCAGAATGATTTGAAGATATTATCATTTAATGAAAGAGGAAATCACTTTTGATCCTGTTTATTAAATTAGTCTTATAAGTCAACAATGGGTATTATGTGTTATTAAATTACTGTTTAAGCACATTTTTTGCAGATTCATAACAATATTAGTGTCATTGAGGACAGAATTAACTCTAATCAAACAGTTCAGATTGAAGATCATTGCAATCAGTGTTCATTCAAAACAATGAACCCAAATATGTTCAAAATAATGAAAAGATTTTTTAAATAAATAAATTAATTATCAATCATATCGTCAGATCTCTGCAAAAAAATTTAGAATTTTGGTTTAGAGGCACTCTATTATTAAATACTAATCACTAAAATTTAATTTCATGACGTTTTTAAGAACATACTGAATGAAATAGAAATTCATAGAATTATATAATTATTTTTCTCAATGTTCTCATAGAATTTCAAAAAAAATATTTAATGACATGAAATATTTATTCATAAAGATTACTTTTATTTAGTTTAGAAATTATGATTTTAAAGATAGGCTCTCAAATGAAATTTTTAAAAACATATTAAATAAACCTAAAATTTCACATCCTTTAGGATATTAACACAAACGCACATCAAATGTCTTTTATATTGAATTTGTAAAGCAATCTATTTGTTCACTTTGTAAGAATACAATTGATAATCTATTTTTCTGGAATAAGAGACAAAATGGTAATTGTCTTCTATTTTTAATCAGATCAACTTTTATGTAATTTAAATTTATTACTTTGATCTGTACTCTTAGAATTCCTGATGTTTCAATTTTTTAATATTATGGTAATATAAATTTACAAAACAAATGCTGTGAAAATATGTATTGAATATATATTTAAGCTGAATATGCATTTCTAGTAACTCTATATCGAGTGATACTCAAACCTCGATATTTTGACGCTCGGTAGCGAGCTCGAGCACCGGGCGTAAGCGCGCTTGATTCACAGTCAAGCTTGAGCACGCTCGGACGAGCGTTAATTATATTACATATTAATTTTTTTATATAATAAAGGTTTTTATTTAAACAAAATTATATACTTTTATAGTAAACACATATTATTCAGTTTCAAGAAATTAAGCATAGAATTGCTCACCTCATCACATATTTCCTTAAAATAAAAAATAAGTTTTTTGTAAGAACAAGTGACTCAAATTATGAAACGCGCAGAGCATTTAATTTTCCCCTAGCGCGAGCGCGAGCATCAAGTGTGAAAATTTGCCCAAGCACAAGTATTACTGCCCATATCCATATTTTTGATATGTTTTAAAATCACCGGGAAATAGATGGGGACAAAGTAGACATCCAGTGAGTAGATAATTATCTGAAAAAATAATATTAAAAGTCCCCATTTTCTCTATTTTCAAGTTTTTGGCCTTATTATCGCGTTTGTCCCTATTTCGCAATTCTAATACAATAAAAACTATTGTGGTTCAACCAAAAACTTTGCTCAGATTATTAAATTTTCTATAAAAATTCAAATAACATCAGATAGAGATCAAAATTCTTCTCACAATATACAAAGTTTTACACATTTGATTGATAATAAATATAAGGCATTCATTCTTTAATATAAACTCTTTTCTTCATTTACTATTATTTTATTGAATGTGTAAATTTTAATATTTATTATATTCATGTTATATGAAAAAATAAACTAATTTTTATGGAAAAGAGAAATCCAATATTTTATTTTTAAAAATTCACTTTTATATTCTGTATTTTGACCGATATTTTCCCTAATTTACCTGTTATTTGCCCCTAGTATGGAGTCTTTATGCATTACATCGAAAACAGAAAAATGTGCTCAGACTCTGATCTTATGCACGATTAGTAAAATCGTACCTTTAATTGGAAATTACATACAATTCAATATAAATTCTAAGTTCAAAATTATGAAAGAAGAAAATTTTAAGAAATTTGAAAAATACAAGAAAATACAAAAAATACATTTGAAGCATCAAATGATCAGATAAAATATATTGAAATAGATTTATTTGGAATTTACAGACCATACAAGATGTTTAAACAATGAAAAGGTTTTCAAAACAAAACCAATCAATTCGTTTTGTGGACTAAATGTTAATAATAGTTCAATTAAATTAGAGATTTAATGTAAAAATGAATGTATTTTACTGATAGAATTTTAAAGATTTAAATCCAAAATTGATCTAATTTTTAATAAAATCAAAGAAATAGTGATAAAATTTTAAACGAAAATTCTATTAATGAAGACATACTGTACTTGAGATGAAAAGAGAGTAATAGTTATACTTATGAAAAAACTCAGAAAAAAATTTCATTGGAGTTATCCCAAGAGTTTTAGAATGACCAGTGATAACAAGTCTATTGAAGTACTCTCACTGTATTGATCAGAAAGCAAAGCATAGCCTCTCTTACTATACTGATAATGATCTCTTGAGGTTGAGATTTTTTAACACGTATTATATGACAAAAATAGTCTTTTGATCATTCAATGAGTTTTCTCAACAATCAAAGTATGGCTTTATCATTGGCTAAAAGTTAAATTATCAATTGATTGCTTCCAAACTTAAATTAATAAATAAAAATAAAAATAGGTATTTCTCAAAGATATCTCACTTTTAACCTTAAAACACACTATACTTACAGTACAGTATTTGAGAGCACAAGTGCCGCATCAATTTATAAGTTCTTTTGCAATATAATGTAATTTAATGCGGAAGCAAAATATGCTAAAAATAGAAATAAAGATAAGTTAAACCAATGATTTGTACCATAAATGTACTGATATTTATTTCAAATAATCTCTTAAGTACAATATATTAATCATTATAATTCAAATTATTCAGCTCTTTGAACCATATTTTAACAATTTTTTAGTTAAGTCACTGTAAACACTTGAGAGCATTGTTTTTTATGAGAAAGTAAATAATTTAATATTATCGTTAAGATTTATAAAATAATTAATTACAGGTCTCATGGCTTCGATTAGAGAGCAATACAATATTGACAAATGATCATCAAATAATATCACGCAATTATCGCATTAATTTAAATATTAGTGATAATAAGCTTTGGACACTACTTATCAAAAATGTTCAGGAATCAGACGGCGGAGGTAATCAAAAATTATTAATTTGTCTATGTTATGTAATTAGAGATTAATATAAAGAATCATTCATTTTCAGGCTATATGTGTCAGATTAATTCAGTGCCTATAAAAGCGCAGATTCTTTACTTGGAAGTGATAAGTAAGCGATAGCCATAGGTTTTGGAGAGTAGAGACACAGTATACTGTTTTGTTATATAAGAAAAGTAAAATAGTGATTCTGTTTTTGGGTGGACTCATTAGTTTAGTTTAGTGTTCATTGTGTAGAGTCAGTTAGAGTCTGTATAAATCAGATGAGTTGCATCGACAATCCACTGATGCAATTGTGGTGTTTTTCTGCCCTTATTTCATTGAGTAAGGGTTGCATTTTCACTATTACACATCTTAGATTAATGTACTGCAGCAGTAGATAGAAGTAGTTTATCGTATCCGTGCAAATGTTTGAACAGTTTTTGTCTAGTATTAGGGGAAAGGATCAAACGCTGACAGCAAGAACTCGTAGTAGAACTCAATGTGTGCCATATTAATGAAAAGTTTCTATCTCTCCGGAACCGAAACAAATTAACGACTGCCATAGTCTATGTAGTCGTATCATTGATTTTTTGGGCACTACATGTATTTGGGTTATAAAGATTGATAACATTTTATATTATCTTTTATTTAACGGATGATAATGACAATCAATTAAAACAACTATAGTTTATACAGATCTAAGATTATTGTATACTAGTATTTCCGTAGAACTCAGAACTTAGTAATTGCTAATTAGTAAAACTTATAGCTATAACTATAACCACATAAAACTCTTTGTTTAATTAATTAAGCATAAAGAATATAAAGATTAGCATTAAGTGCACAAATGTTAGTATGTTTATACAGTTCATACTTTGCAGTTCCTCCTGATATCATCAATTCCGAAACCAGTTCTGATGTGATGCTTACTCAAAATTTAAATATTACGCTAACGTGCAAAGCAAAAGGATATCCGTCACAGCGGCGAGTCTTTAATGTTATTCTTTCTTTATATTCTTATGCAATAAGTAGTTCTGCTATTCTATCAAATATATTACTTAAACCTTAGATTGTATTTTGCATATGCTTTGGATTATATTGTTTTATATGACATAATCCAATCTTTTCACAATATGAGCATAACATAGTGTGCACTAGTCATGAAAACGAGATCTCGTCTCGCGAAAAAAATCTCGCCAAATCTCGTCTCGCGCCAAACGAATGTTGGGGAAGTTTAGTACACGAGACGAGAAGTGATTGAAAAAATTTATTGAATTTATTGAACATTTTTGATACAAATAAATCAATAATTACAAATTTAAATGATTTTTAATATAAGCTAATTGATTGATAACGACATAATCCCAATGGTCAGTAACTTTTAGTACAATATAAAAGAAATAGAAGATAAGAGTTACTCAAATCCGAGAGACAAGACGTGATCCAAAATTTTGTGAAAATACGAGACGATATTGTATTGAACCACACGAGACAGAAACGAGAACGAGATTTATAAAATTACAAATTTTCATGACTAGGGTGCACTGCACTATATTTTCCACATTAATATTCTATGTTTCTGAGCGAATAACTTTCAAAAATACATTGAATTCAACGAAACAGATTGAATGAAAGCAAAGCAGACAATACTTCTTTCATAACAAAAGAAAATTGGAAACAAAATTATAAATATGGGATTGAATATGGTATTCATGGCTTACATTTAATTGAAAATAAAGCTTTAGTTTAATTCTATAATTTATGCTCAAAATAAGAGTTTAATTAATTACAGAAGCAATATATGAAAGCGAAAGATTGACGATTTCCAAAGTTAATCGATTGCAAATGAGAGCATTTTTATGCATATCACAAAACGGTATTTAATTTAAATTTCAATCATTGAATAACGATGTAATTTGTATTTATTCATGTCAGGCAATCTGCCATCAACTTCACAACTCACGAGATTGAAATTCCAGTGTAAGTATTATTGTATACTCAAAGCGCACGCTTTTAACACTTATGCTATACTGTATTTAGTTCTCCAAAATGGTCAGAGCTCTTGATTTTTATTATAAAATTTATTTCGGAGACAATAAATTCAATTTATAATTAACTATTAAGATTTCAAGTTATAATTAATTAAACTTTCTTAATAGTCGCAAAGCTTATTAATCAGCTGCTAATGGCCTTATAGGCCAGGATACAGGCCATTGATAAGGGTCGTAAATAATTTAAAGAAGTTATACGAGTAGAAAATTTTAAAGCAAAACGGAATTCAAATCAAATTTTTGCCAAATTTCCTCAAATATCTCAAAAATGGAAATCAAAACTTTAAGTTTATTGTAACAATGCTTGTTATTACGATAATTTTTTAAAATTACAATCATAAAAAAATTATTCAATATGATTGTTATTGTTAATTTCATAAGATATTTGAGCAAATTTCAAGGGATTCTAAATCTCATCAGTTTTCTATCACATTTTTTCAAATATTTTCTTAATGCTATTTTAATTATATTTCATTTTTGCAATTTTTCTCAAAATTTTATTTAAATAATTATGCAATTCAAACAAATATTGTGCATTTTTCTTATGAAAGCATTTTTTTAATGGGATTCAAAACTGAAAAATGAAATTCTGTTTATTTTCTAAAATTCCAAAAATATAACTCATTCATTCATTTATTTTCAAATCTGCGTTTGTCCGTTAGAGTCACGATACAAAAAATATATATAAATAAATATTAAATAATGGAAAATCCAATAATAATCCAAATAATTATATGGTATTGGAATTTTACCACAAAATCTGTGGTTTTGACTCACGACTAAAAAATCGGGCTTAAAGTTTAGAAGGAACTGATATTTTCAGAATAAATGTTATTTCTAAAGCTTACTGATTGGAAATTTCGATTTTTGCAACAAAAAAAGGCATTTTGAAAAAATCTTTACTGAATAGCTTTTTAGTGTTTTTTCCTTTAAAATTAGAAATCCAGAAAACACATTCCCAAAGCTTTTAAACTTTATTAAAAAGTTATATTTAAAGTTGTAAAATAAGTTCTTTGGTCCCGATATTATGATTTTTTTACCCCTGAATTTGCTATGATATCTTAATCCTCATAATTCCCAAAAGGTTTTACTACTTTTATTCTAACAAATGCGCACTCATTTGATAATAACTATAATTAAATTTATATTATCTTAGGAAACATTAAATTCCACGAGAAAATAGTGCTCAGCTTTAAAAGAAATTTTAATTATTGAGTAATAATCTTAATAATTAAATTAAAATGGAATGAAATCATCGCTAATATTAAAACTAATTTATAATTTTTGCTATATTTTCAATTAACCCGTTAGTCTTGAAAGAGTCTGTAACCACTTATATCATATCATACTTATATAGCAAACCTCTATAATACAAGCCTATTCTCAACAAGTATTTGTTGCAATTCTTAGCAGTAATTTTTTTAAACTAAAGCTCGAACACTCAGACTCTGAATGCTTCATAAAGTATGAAATAATTGTTTATTACTCTAATTAAACTTATTCTCAACCAAATATCACGTTTTACTCATTTAAATGTGATTCCTTTTCCTTATAATTGTTAAACAATTTTATAAAATGGCCAAATTTCCTAAATTATTCAAATGTAGTTAATCTTCATCTGATCTTTGAATGCCAGCCAATTCATCGAGTTTTCACTACTTTGAAATTCAAGAATTTAGTAGTGAAGAACATGGATCTATTTTGTTTAAGTTTAAGCTTTCAATCAAAATTAAATAAAATGTTGAAATATTTAATCATTAAATTATTTGGTGTTATGCGTAGTATTTAAAACTTAAAATTAAATAACTATCGCAGATCTTTATGTTTGGTGAACCGATTAAATTGTTTAAATGCAATGCTAATTATAAAAATATAATATCATGTTTAGTTCATATTACTTGTACACATGCTGATGCCCTTAAGACTTGAACTCTGGTACATTTGAAACTCAGTTTCAATGTTATTGAGTATAAACTCATCTATTGATAGTCTGAATTGAATATTTTCAAAATTTGTGATACAACTGTTGTAAGCTTGAGCTTTAACTTGAGTTGGGGTTAATTTACGCTCAAACTTACATTATGCTCGTCTATAATTATTAGCTCTTCGGATATAAATTATACTTAGAATCTGATGCGTCAAATCAAATTTGATGCCTCGACTATACTTATATTTAATATACTTCTAATCTATTTATTAAATTACTAAATGCTTCTGAATTTTATGCTTGAAAAAACATTGACTAAACTTAATTATCTTTCAAAGATCTTCTTAATTATTCCTATTTTACTAATTAATCATTTCTTTTGACTTTCATTTGTTGCCTATTATTAAGTAATTTAGTTACAAAAAGTAAGGCTTATTAATATGATTGCACAGTAAACTGAACTGAAAATTAGATCTATTTCTAGTCGACTGATTGTAATGTATATCTAGCGGTGTCGTGGGATTCGTTAGGATCTTTGAGCGCACCTTTTTTTAGTCTCACAGTATGAACATTTATAAAGAAAACAATAGGATAAAAGCCATTCTTTTGTAATACTCTAGTTATTCAAAGAATAGTGGAGTCGTTAACAAACAAATACAAACCATGTTTTGCTTCTGATAGTACTGTAAAGAATAGCATTAATACATAAAGTATTCAGATTTTTTCATTATTGCCAACTTTGAACTTATATCACAGTTAAACTTATATCAAACTTTTCAATTAATTAACTTAACTCGACAACTCTTATTTACAGTGAAGTTAAAATCTCTATTATAGATCCATAGGATTTGATAAAGTGCACAGTTGTGTTTTAATCAAAGTGGGACAGTCTATTATTCTCTATATATACACTAGAATGCAATTTAGCTTTGGAAAGTGCCTAGCAAGCACTCTCTCAACTAATTTTATTCACTTTTTTGTTTTTTCTTTGTCAATATTTCATGGAAGCACACCATTAAGATAAGAATAAGAATAAGAATTTGATTGTTCACAATTCTGTGATATTCTATGAGATCAACTGCAATTTATGGCATCCGTTAACAGGAAAATACTTGTAAGATTGCATATCAATAGCACCAGTAATTCTTTTACTGAAAAAACTTTGGACATCAAACAATGAGTTCACAGCTAAGATTAAGTTTAACTCAACTGATATAAATGGTATCCGTTTTTCTAATGTTACGTTTCAAATAATTTTTTCATTGCACTCCTTAGGCATTGATAGTAAACTTAGTAGTACTCAGTTATTCAGGCATTAAAAATTAAATTAATATTGATATAGAATAATGGAACAAAAGGGAAAATGTCAGAACTCTGTCTCGTTTTTTCTTGAATGAAAAAATTCCATTAAAGTGATGTTGAAATACTGTAGAATGAGTTTATAGTCTGTATTCATTTTATTGCAATAACGTATTCTCAGCTATAGTTAGAGCACCGAGAAATCGGCGTTCGGCCAATTTACGCCGAATACCCCGAATATTACCGCCGATTTTAAAAAATGAGACTCGGCGTAAGTTTTTATTACGCTGAATATAACCGGTAACAGGTCTGATATTTGTCACTTCTTTAAAAAGACACGTACTTCCATTTTCTAGTTTTTAAATTATAAATTTGATTTGTAATAACATTATTCAAATCTGTTGTTATGGAGAAAAATTCAAATTAAAAGAAAAACTATTGCTAAACAATGGTTAAGTGAATAGGCCTGAAGTTAACTGTTTTTTAATACTTTTGTTCATGTTTTTTACTTTTTTTTATGTTAACGCCGAATATTATCGCCGATTTCTCGATGCTCTAAATATAATACATTATAATGCATAATATTTTTAGTAATATTTGTTTGAATGCATAAAAGTTTATTATTGGGCTCAAAGTTAGAGCAATAACAATAGCAATATACAATCGGACCCCGATATAAGCAAATCAGCGGTGATTCAAAAATTAGTTACTTATATCGAGTTTCACTTAAACCGGGGTTAAAAATTGAAAATTTTTTTTAATGAAAAACTCGGAAAAAATTACATTTTGTTCATGAAATCAGTTATTTTTGACTGTTTTAAAGCATTACAACGTTTGCTATACAACTCATTCTCTAATTTATTAAGAATTTCAAAACTATTTTCTGAACAATTGGTTTCAGTCATGAATTTTCT
>JAQGCH010001160.1:0-17049 GCA_034699485.1 Nanhermannia elegantula | reverse complement strand
CTCGCTCGCTCTCTCTCTCTCTCGCTCTCTCTCTCGCTCTCTCTCTCGCTCTCTCTCTCTCTCGCTCTCTCGCTCTCTCTCTCTCTCTCGCTCTCTCTTTTTGTCTGTCTCTCATTGAATCCATAGATCACCCAATTCTAGTCCTAACACATTAATAAATGGGTTTAAACTTTAAAGTAGTGGGTGATAGTATCTGTTCAGCGGAGTCGAGGCTTCGAGAGTCGAAATATATTTTTAATAACAATTCTTTAAAAAATTTTCGATTATTTATAAAATTATTGTTCATTAAAAGCATAGCTATTGAAGATATTTTGCGGCAGAAGACCACAGAATTCTTGTCATTAATGGATTTTAGCCTTTTTTAAATTTTGAAGTTAATATTTAAATATTATAATTATATGTTAGTCTTGCCTATACAGTAAATATGCAATAATACTCTATCTTGTATTTTCAATAAATTTAAATTTACCAAATTTTACAATTTATTTATGAGACCAAGTATTTCGAGAGTCGAGACTCTAGTGTTGAAACTCTCGAAAAAATGAACCTCTAGTTTAAGTGGTTATTGGTTTATATCTGTATCTTTACTTTCGATTATTATTAATTATATGAAATATATAGTACACAATCATTTTGTTGTTGTTTTTAATCATTTCCAACAATTAAATTTTAAATATGAATTGCAACACAATTTATGTAATTTATTGGCCAATTGCTGAATACGAAAGCATTTTGAGAACATAGTTAAAGGCTTTGCCTTTCACTTATTTTAAAGATCTGATGCTATATTTGGAATTCTCGTTAAATTTCTAGCAAACAACGAATTCACATGAAAAGTATTCCCAATGAGTTTATTGATTGATTGCACATAATGTTAAACCAAAGTTTTTTTCTTCACATTATATTCATATCAATTTTTTCTTTACGATAAGTTGTATAAGTCGTACTTTTATTATCTGTTATGATATCTTAATTATTTAGTACAATATAGCGTTTCTATGCAATAAAATAAAGCATAATTTTAATATTTAATAGAATTGACAATTACAATGACTAAAGCAAGACTTGTATAAAATTTCTCAAAAGGCATATAAATATCTATGTTATGGTAACTTTAATTCAAGGACAAAAAGACACGAATCCTCTAATAAGCTGAAAAGTTAGGGCTTTCTATATTAGTGGATACTTTCATTTACCATTTCATCCCATCCCCAAAGGGTAGCAAACAGTTTAAAACTACTTCTTTCATAAAAAATAGCAATTGTGAAAAATCTTATAATAATAATTATGTGAGCGATAATCTACAAAAAGTAGTTTTTCCCCTTTTAGTACATTTTACTTACTTATAAGCATTACGTCTTTCAAAGTATTTTAATTTTTTTCTTCTCGTTTCAAACCCTATCATTCGATGAATTGAGTGTTACGTCAGTCAAACTCTAAAGTGAAGGTTTTTTGTGTTCAAATTCAAGAACAAATGAAAGATCAGAACAAAACTAAATACAATATTAAAGTAATGGCATTAAATTTGAATCGAGAATCCTTGAAGTCTGTTCTTGAGAACTGTCTCAGCAACTGTTTCTTCGTGAGGTCGGGTTTAAAACTTGATTAGACATCAGAACTCGCATTGAAAGTTAGTCATCGAGACGAGTCAGCAATTTTTGTTTCCTTTATTTTTTAAATTGTCTGAATTGGCGTTTTAGACAACTTCATACACAAACTCATATGAGTATTGTGTTTATTAAAATCACATTCACATAAATAATTTCAATCTGAACACAATTAAAATAATGGCAACATTTTTGAATAAATCTCTACTCATTTATGTATACTTTTAGTTTAATCAAAAGTACTCTTTTTTATATACTTAAAGTTAGAATCAATTAATTTTAAGATATAGTAGAGTTTGGAGATATTATCTCTACAGTTAATGAAACACAAAAATTACAAATTAAAAATGTTGAGCTTAAATAAAGTTGGTTTGTCATTAATATATATTTTATTGAAGTTTTAAGTAATTGATTTGCTATCAGATCAAATATTTAATTTCTTATAAGTATAAAAGATTATTAAGTGTTGAGAATTTGGTTTAACTTACGATTTTTAATTGAAAACTACCACTATTTTGTTGATAAGTATATTTTTGAAATATTCTTTCCTTTACTACATAATTAATTCAAGAAAACCCAATCTTCTACGTCTGTTGAGCTAATACTGTAATTCATTTGAATAACTTGTATAGTTTTTTACTAAAGTAAAGGCGTTTTCCTTGTAATATTTGAAAGTTTGAAAAACTATTTGACGATAAAAGGTGTTAATTATGATACGAAAGACAATAATACTATTGATTCAATTACACCAATCATTGTCTGATTAATTTCTTTTGTCTTCTTTTTCAGTGAGTCGATTGCATTGTGAAAGTGAATCATTCAAAATGGATCTTATACTGGATGTTAACATTCAAGTATATCCAATGGATTTGGGTGAGAGTTTCATATTTATTATAATTGCTTTCTATTATTTGTTAAACAAAACTTTGCCACTACTCCAATCATAGAGCTATTGATAACATATTTGATAGCATTTTAATACTCCAGATCATAATAATCGCTGATAATCATGGAATAGATGATGATAATGTGCTTTTCATTAAGTAGTCCTCAATCTAATATTCTATTGTTTTACTACTATTTCTATGAAAACTATTGTTTTGTGTCACTTGAGTTTTTATTGTTCATGCTTTGCTTCAATATATTCAGCTGATATATTTGTGTTCTTATCAATTATATTATGATCCGCTGGTGGCCTAACTTTATATGTAGTCAAAGCTAACTTTTACAGTATATAAATGACTAACTTTTCAATAGTAATGTTAATTTTGAGCGATGTATCCCAGAAATAACATTTTGCTTAACACTTTAGTGGTTTACAGGACAACTTTATATTAGTGGTGCAGTAATTTGTTGTCCCATCGTTTGTGAAGTAGTGTTATCGGTGTTGGCATGTGTTGGCATGTGTAGGCATGCCTTTCATATCACATAATGGAATCTTTATGGGATCCTAAACTTACTTCAACTTATTTTATTAGTTTTTTCTGCTTTACTCGCATTCACTTAAGACCTGTTTAATAATATTAATTGTTTTTGTTTCTCACTTCAGGTGATAAGTTTCGTTTGGTGGTGGCCTCAACTCTGCGTGAAGACGGCTATCCCGACGACGGTGAGTGGAATCCTAATGAACAAACTTCTTCGAGAGCCGACAGCTTCGAGTATGTTATGTACGGAAAGATTTATAGAATTGAAGGCGACGACGGCCTGTCCGAAGCAACTCGTCTGTGAGTTTATGATATAATTACATTCCAAATAAATATTTTCGTTGCAATAAATATGTTTGCCGTACAATAAAACCCAATTCTATAGTCTGTGTTTCCAAAGAGCAAAGCAAATGATTTAGAAATAGAGTGACTCGACATTAAGATATAGTGTTAAACATTTTTTAATAATTGAGAGCTAATAACGATGTGTAGTGTTTGGTTGGGTACCACTCTGGGTTCACATTGTGAGGAACCGGTCATGTATGTGATTCATGTGCTGACTGGTGTCGCATTGTAATGGTGTGAACACAGCTGGTGGTATCTCAGTTGAATCTGCACCTCTTCAACGACTTCATCTCTTCGCCTGTTCTTCATCTGCACTTCAGCTCATTTTGCGTTTAGTTATATTCGTTATATTGAGTCTCATTTTGGTCCATAACAATTGATCTGATGCTGCCGTAAGTGGGTCTCTATGGCAACAGTTGAAGTTCGTCATCAAAAACTTGATCCACCTTTTAGTTTATCTGTTGCCTTCTTTTCAAATGTCATCACTCTATTACACTATAATTTTGTTACTTTTCCCAAATATCCACTCTTAAAGTTGATTAAAACTCTTAAAACTATTAAATTAAAAATTTTTGTTTTTATATTTGAATGTAAGTTATAGTGTAATAACGACTGCTTTACTGCTCATAAATCTTTCTCTCGTCTGTTTTATTTCTCGATTATTTCTTGTGAAATTCGATTCTAAAACATTTTTCTTCGTTATATTGTTGAAAAGGTGACGCAGCGATTATGCTTATGCTTGAATTCCAAAATGGTATGTGTTGTCCCCTCTGAAGTTTCAATTTTCCATATTATTTGCGTTCCCTTTAATAGTTAACAATAGTTAACTTTGTTTAAAGTTCAATGTTCTTAACCTAATAATACTGTCGAATACTATTGAATTTTTATAAAGCTTACAGTATTGGTAACTATTTGTCAAAAGTTATGTGAGTTGTGTTGCGACCGTTTATTCACTATATTTTTTATCTCTCACTGTGTGCGACCCTTTCGTAATGTAATACATATATTCATTTTAACTACAAGTTTCACTGTTTTCTGTCGAAAATATCTCAGTTTCGTTTTAACTATTAGTGACTGCAACCATACTTTCATTTTTGCATTTTCTCATTTGTGTTCAAAATTGTTTTTAACAAAAGCTTAAGTATTTGTTATAGTGTTTGCAGATAATTGAGATTTTTAAAAACTAAATTAGTCTTAACTAATGTGAGTCCATATGGTCTCTAATGTTTAATTTTGTAATCAATTTTTTTAGAAAATATGTTAAATAATAAAATACCTGCAAAAACTATAACGTCTGTACTCTATATGTAGTTATCCATGGAATTGAGTTTTAAGTTTGTATTTGTGAATGAAAACATTGGATTCTCTTATTTTTTATCTTTTAAATTTGTTTCTTGTTTTTTACTTAGTTTTCTAATCACGCATGAAATTAGTTGTTTTGCTTCAGGTCCAGCTCTAAAGTTATTAATTGGGTGATGGCTTGTCTTGTGTTACTTAGAAATTAGCGGATATGCAACACGTCGTGCAATACGTTTGCACTAATAATATATCACATAAATGTGAAAACATTTATTCATTGCATCAGTTGTAGCGGTTGTACATCTTGTATGTCTTCTCATTCTCTCCTCTCTCCCAACAATAGCACCAAAAGTGATGCACTGATTGTACTGATTGCACTTCAGCTAATTCTATTTGATTAATATTAATATAATTGAATCGCTGGTAACTTCGTTCCAAGTTTGCATTTACAGTTTCGGTTTGACATCTCTTTGTCATACTTTTCTATGTAAATGCATTTATTTGGAGCGCAATATATCAGCGATGTTCGCAACGCACACAACTCACTCCTTAGCAATTTTGATTTATTTTATTAAACAAAAATATATTTGTTTTTAAACTCTATATTTTATAGAACTCTTTCATATTTATAAACGTTTTTAATAAGATTTAAATAAGTAAATAAAATTCGAACAAAATTTTTCATTAATATGTCAATTATTTTAATATTAACTTATAAATAAAATCTTATGTTTATAAAAAACTATTATTTAATCAGTTTTGTAATAATTAATTCCTTGAAAAGTCTTATTCGCTATTGTTTTTGGTATTTGAATGAATTTATTGATAAAATATGAATTAAATTAGACCCGAATATGTTTTGACTTAATATAAATATTATTATATAATTATTTGAGTCATTCATACATTTAATTAACAAAATTTTAATAAATTTTTTAAATTATGAAACAAATTTTGTTTAAACAAATAAGCATTTATTCAATTTTAGTAAAAGTTGTCACTTAAATGAGTTTATTCTGTAATTTCGAGAGTATTATTCAATTTTAATGAGTCAAAGTTTTATAAAATTTTTATTAATAAATTTATAATTTAAGTGAATCGATGGTTCTCATTAATATTGGTATTTCACTAAATATATCAAAATTATAATAAAATTCATGAATCAAATCAATTGATTGATCTCTGAATTAGCATCGATTAAATAAATTGATGAACGAATGCTATTTAATAATAATAATAATAATAATAATTTTATTTCACTTGAAGTGAGGAATATATAAACAATATAAACAAGTTATATATTCTTTAAAATACAAATAAAATTGAATTAAAATACAATTTAGTAGCACTGTATGACTGTATAAATGTATAAGTGTATGAATTATAAGAATATAATAAGATTACAATCTCATAATAAAATTAAAGAGATGTTTGTATCTGGCAGTGTGGTTAGCTTGGTTGTTCCACACTTTCAACAACCACTACCCGCACAGCCCAGATATCGACACCACTCAATCATCAGATTTGCAGTCTTTCATCAAAATAAAACACAAAACTTAACGCACATATAATATGTATAATGTTTGTCAAATTTCGTTTTAATCACGTGATTAAAATTTATTGCATATAATAGTAATTATTTTGTGGGCAATACTTAATATTCCTGATTAACACCGCCTACATATTACCCCCAATGAAATATTTATGCTTTTTTATCTTTTCATAAAATTGTTTTATTGCACTTAATCTAATAATAGAGTCATTTGCTTTTTGTTATCGCTGTCTATTGTGTTGTTTTATCGTTCTTTAGTCGTATTAATTAAATAATTGTTTTTATTTTATTATCTAATTTTGTATCCGTTTATCACAAATTAGTGCGGCCTATGTTTCCTTTGGTGGTCTATTAATGCGATTACAGGGCGATCCAAATAACTTACACGGATTCGAAACTGATAAACACGTCTACTTATTGATGAAAAAGTTGGCGTTTTAGTTGATGTCAGAGTTACAACATCTCTAATAATTAAACAAAATTCCATCTTTTATTCCCGAAATTTATTATTATTGTATTATTTTTTAAATTGGAAGTCAAATTACAATAAAACATTATAATAAAATAGCTATTTGTGGTTTCTATATTATAGTAAAAGATAATAGAATTATGCTTTAAATCACATCAAGTAAATGACTGCAAGGATTAGACAAGTGATCATTTATCAACATTTCGAAGTTAAGGCTCAAAATATCAATAGAATTAGCTTAAAGTCTGCATTTTTAATAAGAAGCCTCAATGGACTAAACATTTCTTCATTCTTTCACAAGGTTTTTAATTATAAGCATGTCTTTTGTATTTCAATCAATTTATAAGGTGCTAATTATACTTAAAATTAGAGACCGTACTTTTCGGGTTTAATTTTCACACCTATTTCTTGTGGTTTAATAGGGTTCAAAAAATTAGAGCTAATTTGGTGTTTTCAATTTCTGGTTCATAAATTCAAAGAATGACTGCATTAATGAAAATGCCTCTCTATATCTCCATTGAAATACAAAATGAAGTACATATTTAGGTGTTGACCAGTTAATAAAGAGTGACGATCTGTTTGAAGATTTGTTTGTAAAAATGAAATGCATTCACTTGGGATTTCTTAATACAAGATTTTAGAAAACTACATTTTTCATGCAACACATGTTTGATTCGGGTTCAATCGGGTTAAACCCTTTTTTAAAAATTTCCTTTCGGAGAGTTTAATCGGCTTCGATCGGGTTAAACCTGAAAAGTATGGTTTAGAATGAATTGTTATGTTAGTGTACTGTACGGTTCTTCACAAATGCTTATTGAAAGTGTTGCAATTCTAAAGTCATATGAACTGCTAATCAATTGAATTTATTTATTAATAAATCATAAATTGGGAAATTTTAATACAACGCATCAGTGGCGTAGCCAGAAAATTTTGAGTGAGGGCATAAAACAAGAAAAATTTGATTATTTTTTTACATGAATTTATAGTGTGTTTTACAGTTTGTAGAAACATAAAAACCTTTATTGAAATAATTTCCTGTAATTCAAGCGTATCTCAAAAATACAATGCAATAAAGCTTTTTATGAAATTAATTAACTTTAAAGAGATGAGGCACAACCCCCTCGGCCCCATGGTAGCTATGCCACTGCAACGCATGCAATTAATTGAGTAAAATGAAGAAATTTTTATTGGAAAAGATCTGGATTTAAAACATCAAATAAAGATTTCATTTACTTTTAAAATCTCAAAACAACATAACTTGGTTTCATACCACTGGCATAACAAGCTATGGAGCTAATGGGCTATAGTCTCCCAGATATTTTGCTGAATTTAAATGTGGGCCCTGTACTAGTGAAGGAAAAATTGATGAAAATACTTTTGACCTTCACGAGACTTGTTTTTACTTTCGCACCATTACATAATTGACTTTCGTTTTCATTTCACATTCACGATATTTTCAGAAATAACTTTCACTTTCTTTTCATTTTCGGAAACTTTTACGATTTTCACTTTCATTTCGGTTTTATTTTATTAGTACTGGTATTTCTTTAATTACCGGTATTAATAGTTTCATTCGCTACAGCATTGCATCGTACTGTACAGTATCAATCATTAAGACTTCAAAGGTTATTGAAAGCGTTTTCTATTTGTTTGATTTAATTCAATATGAAATTTAACAAATTGTAATCTTAAGATAAAATTATATCTAAAGTAAATGACTGAGTTCTGAGTGTAAAAATCTTGTTTTAACTTTCTTTTCACTTTCACGATATTTACAGAAATCACTTACACTTTCTTTCATTTTAGGCAACTTTTCCCATTTTCGCGAAAGAGAAATTCAATTTTCCTTCACTAGTCTGTACCAATTTTAGGAAATTCTCATATTTTCGATTTTCCTGTTTGGCCCCTCAACCAAAAATTTATAGCTACGCCACGTATCCAAATATTAAGGTTTAGTGGTATTAAGGTATTCAAAATAATTGTCACATCGAAATTATCTTATTTAAAAGCCCTTATAAACAGTTAATTCTAAGAAAAAATGAATAAGTAAAACTCGTTTCTACTCAAAAAATAGCTGATTTCAATCATTTCAATAAAGGTTTAATAAAATAAAAAAACATTACAAAACTTGAAAGAAAGAAAAAATGTAGAAATTCCGGGATTTGGAAGAAAAGTTTGAAATTCTGTGATTAAGGAAAAACTTAAAAACGGGAAATTCGTGTGTCTCAAAATTCATTTATTTCGTGTTTTTAAGCATATTTATGCCTTCACTTTATTTCAGCTATTATTTAAATTGGGGATGTTTTCGAAAATTTAGTCTCTAGCTTTCGGTTTCCTTAATATGATATTATCTAAGAAATATACTTTACTCTTAAAAAATGAGACACTTTAGAGAGATTTGTACAAAACTAGTTTTCCTAAAATTTTTGATTGGGTCCACTTTCTCTCATTTGAAACTGTATATCCAGAGTATACTCTGTGTATATCTATTGTCAATAAATGAAGTGACAGTAATGAAAAAAACGCAAATTTTTATTAAAAATAATGGCAATTGTTGAGATTCCATAATTGGTTAAGATGTGATGGAATTAAGATTAGAGTCATACAAAGCAACAACTATTTTCAAAGTGTTATTACTTTTTAATAAGTCATTTAAAAGAATAACAAGCGATAAAAGCTCTTGTGATTATCGCTGTATTAATTGTATTAAAAACTGTATTAATTAAATTGTTTTTATAGGTTATTTATATTCGGATAATAGATTCATATCTATATGTATTAAATAGAATACAAATTGTTTAGCTCTTGTTATCAAAGCGGTTCTTTTAGAGAGAAGGGTTCACTAAGGTACATTTTTTTAACCGTTAGTATCTAAAGTTTAGATATCTAAACAATGCAATCCAGATATACAATTAAAGAGGAATTCTAGTAATGGTATTTGCAGATATTGGCAAATGTAGGGTACTTTCTATACTATTTGTAGTTTATATTCTCATATAAAGATAGCAACACTTTGTCTCAATAATGAAGCGATTAAGAGATGAGTTAAAACTTTTAACTTAAAACGATATTATCATCAAATTGTAGAAAAAGACATATTTCTTCCAAAGAATGAGAAAATAAATTTTGGAAATCTAAACAAATATATTAAAACTCTTTAGTGAATAGATCTCAAGATAGCAAAATATCAGTCAAACTTATACTAAATTTTGATCTTTTGATAGCAATATTTAAATACAAATGAATAGCAATACACTTCAATCCTACAGAATTTATAATCATCAAAAAACTCGTTTCGTTTCAAAAAATGTTTTCATGAGCCAACTCCCTAATGAGAGGAGATATCACTAAAGCATATGTTGAAAATCAGTGAGATTTTTACAGGGATAACGCAGTATCGAACGCATCGGACTAGTGATGTTAAAAAAACAATGAATATGTGACGGGCACATAGCAATAACTTATTGTTAGGTTAGGTTTATCATTACGTGGCACTAACCTTACTTATAAAGGAATTATATCAATTTAATTTAATAATTTCTAAATAAAATGAGAGCGACATTTATTTTTTTCATATTATTGATCTACACATCAAACTACATATGTATACCAAATTTGATCTAAATCGGAGCTAATAACCTAAAGTAAAAATGTGCCAAGAATTTGTCGATAAAGTGGCTGTCGATAAAGTGTACGCGACCCATAATAACTACATTTACTAATTCCAAGTTTTATTTTTGTATTTTGTATATTTTTATAAGCAGTATAACTACAGATATTTAGACGCGTATAGGTTCTTATAGCAGTCGCATAATTGGTATAATCTCATCATATTAATTAGTAAACTAATTATAATTTTTCAAACAATTCTTATTAAATGTTTAGCATTAAAAATGAGATCTAAGTTAATAATTAACAAATAAGTTCTTTATATTTATATAAAAAGCATTTGATTGTTATAAATAGTGAATTGTATGAAAAGCATGATTTGATTCTGAATTGATATGACATGCAATTGTCAAATTCTATCCGAATCATCAAATAAGCTTTAATGTCAACTAACTTTCAATTTGCATATTGTGCATAATTTAACCAAAATGTTTAATAAATGCATATTTCGGTAGCTTTAGAAAATTATTACATATTTTCTTGCTTTCTCTTAAAAATACTTAAATTATTTACCGTTAAAATGAAAACAAAATTTAGTGTTAAATCTGTTTGAAATCATTGCATTAGTAAATATACCGGCGTTTTATCGATATTTTAAAAAATGGTGTCAGTCTGTGTATAATTCCTCAATAATGTGATAAAAATTTTACAATAATACTATTCTTTAGAAAAATTTTCAAAAAATTCGATTACATTGTAAGTTATACACTGGTGCATATTTATATTATGAATTTTGATCGCATTTAATATTAAGATAAGATCAGTTTCTATGATTACCGAATTACACAAAAGTTTATTGCTTTTGCGCACAGAATACTAATACTGTATAATAAGACTTCATTTGCGTGAAAGCATTTAGACATCGATCGCATTTTCTTTATGATTTCGGAGTTTCAACCATGTCTTTCTATAATTGGAAGCGCATGTCTTCTCGAGAACACCTTTTTTATATATAATACTATTTGGCGCAGACGTTGTGCCCAAACTGTCCAATTCTGAGTCTAAGAACTTGAAACCCGACAAATTGCAACCTCTCTTAATATCAGTACTTTATAAGCAAAAGAGCAGGACTTCTACTTCTTATACGAGCAATCAATGAAAACAATCAAAATATATGTGTGTTGTTGTTATACATTAATAGTAAATAAATATAATTGTTATAATCCCTCTATTGTTAAGTTGTTTCGATGATATTCGAGTCAATCGATATTCATGACAGTCAACAAATTGAAGGAATTCATGTGAGAAGTCCTGACTCTCTTAATAAAGATAACAAAAATAATTGCTGTCGTTGTTGTTGTTTTCCGGTGAGTCTTATTCATATTTGTTGTCATTATTATAATAATAACAGTTATTGGTATTAAATTCCAAAAATATTCATTCAATAATTGTTTGTTATTCTTTAAAATACTCGATTCTGTGTTTACAGTACAGTACAATCCATTTCATGGCTACTTAACAACCGCTTAACTGTATTAAACTTGTTTTCGTAAACATAATATTTAAATTTTTTTCAAATTTTTGAGATTATTTTCAATCATTTTGAGATCAACGTACATCTTATAAACTATATTTTGTATGCAGTTATGACGGTTATGACTAATAGTATGTTTCGAAATTCTGAAAATCATTTAATCAATTATATTATAAAATATTATTTTTTTCATAACTTGAACATTTCAATTAAATATACTGTGTTTGATAACATTAACACTCCATTCATTTTTTGAAACAAAACTTGATCTCATAAAGAGTTCAATAACTGATTGAGCTTACAATCCTTTGATTAACTCGAGTTAACCGTCAACTTTCAATCGGATATTTATTATGAAATGCAATCCGATTAGCAGACAATTTCTTAAAGAGTAATTTCTAATTCAAAATAAGCTCTAAATATGGTAACAATATATCAAAATATTCTAACAATTAGTGGCAATTTATCAACAGATTTGTTATTGTTTAGCAATTAATAGAATGTTTTCTATTTCGTTCATTCATCAGTTCAATTAATGTTAGAGATTATAAATTCTTTTGAAAATTGATTCTCAGACAGTATTGAAAAGTAGGCTCATTTGCAGGCGTATCGGTTTAACTCTTTTTTCAATAGCATTTTTTAAATACCGGTATCAGAAAATTTACCCTAATTTCCCCCGTATTAGTTGCACCCACAGATAAGTCGCACCACTGAAAATAACCCGAATTTTATAAATAACCACACTAAACCCACTGAAAATAACCCTTCGTATAAGTCTCAGCCATTAATTTTTATAAATTTTAACGTTTTTCTTCAGATAAGTCGCGACTTATACGGGGGAAATTAGGGTAATAGCATTAAACCCAATAGTGATGCGGGACTTTCGCACTTGATCTCAATCTGATGCGAATCACTATTTTTTATTTACTTAAATTCATTTTACAAACTAAACATCTGAAGAACTATAGCAATAGCTTTATATAATTCCTTTCGGGTTCATATAACCATCTCTTGACCTAAATTTACAAATCGATCCAATTTTGTTTTGTTTGCTGCTCAGCACTAAATTTGTTTAATAGAGCAATGACTTAATGCAAAATTCGCACTAAAACTTAGTAATAAAGCTTTGGTTAAGTTATGTTTTGCACGTATTCGTATCGATCGAATAATCCAACTGTTCAAAGGGTGCGGCCCTTATCAGAAGGGATAAAATCATAACTTATTTTATACTTTATATCAATACTTTGTAACAGAGTTAGGCTTCACTACAAAACAATGCGTCACTCCGTATATAATACTTTTACAGAATTTCGATTTAATTATTTAATTCTCGAGTGCATAATAAGAGTGCATAATAAATAACATTTATTTTCCTTATTAACGAAATAAAATTGTATTTTTATCAGAAATATTTTCATGTCATCACTACACAAATAGGGGATTTTCACTCTTCCCTTATATCTTTATCATTGGCTTAATTGTCATTAATGAAAATCAATGTATTCATAAATAATTAATTGATATTTCAATATTTCACATAAATTCTTAAGGAGTGAGACATAGAAATTGTTAATTTTTTGCACATATACTGAAAGTGAGCATAGTTTTCAATATAATCAAAGTATTATATGTTTGTAATTTATTATTAATTAAGGTTAAATATTTTAATTCCATTATAACTAACATCCCTTTCCTTTGACTTCCTTTATCGCAAATATTTTTTGCTAAAATTAGAGACTGATCTCTGTTTTTGTGAGACTTTGCCAACAATACGTCATTGAATTGCTGTCAATGAGAAGAATATGTCTGCAATACTAATAAAAAACATAAATGAGTTTAATTAAGATTTTAATATCTTGTGATCGACTGTGACTGAAATCACAATGAATACAACATTTTTTGTGAGTTTATTGAGTTTATTTAAAGCTGATTCATGTGTTTTATTATTGTAACTTTTAATCTAATGAATATCATTAAATAATTTGTCGTTTCATTTAACACTTCATAAACTCTTTAACATGTTATCGAAAAACTCTAAAAATATTAATATCATAAACAACTAATTTTGAGACAAATGAAAAATACAATTAATGATAAATCTCTAAAAATTAGAATAATTAGTATATATTTGAATTTGACACTCGTCTAAAGCAAATCTAAAGTAGACTGTATTTCAATAATAGAATGGCTACTTTGCAGAACTACTTATTTCTGCCAACAAGTTATAAGTTACTGACTCTTTCCACTTGCTATGCTATTCATATATTGGGACCGTATTCTGCATTACAAAAATAGCAACATATCGCTTAAAATTCTAAAAATTTAGTGAGTCTTTCATTTGCGTAATATGTTATGCATCTGTTTTCTAAGTTGTTATGAGATTCAGGCTTTGGTGTTACAGTAGTTTAAGCAATACTAAAAATTGAAGTGACACCAGAGATGAAAAATGCAGGTCAGGGTATGTTTACAATAATATAACCCCTGCATATGAAATACTTTCTATTAATATTCCGTATTAGTATTAAGTTAACTCATATCCATTTTAAGAGTAAAGGAGTCTTATTTCACAAATTGAATGTTTGTTTATTCAAATAAATTTCCCACAAAATTGTTGCTCAAAAATTTTATTTTATTTAATTGCTTAAAAGAAATATTACCGGTAACACTGTAGTTAATATAATTAATATGACTACTTTTGGGCTCAAATGGTTTCAACTCACATAACATAATCTCACATAAATTGAGTGTTTGTAACACTGTTTTAATATTTAATTAAGCAATGGAACAAAATTCTTGATTTGTTACTTTGTATTTCCAATAAGTAGTGTCACTCAAACTCAATAAGATGTGTTCTTATAATCCTGGAAAAGATGCGGAGATATAAGGGTTTGAGAATAAATTTTATTATTTGACTAAATGTTAGTTCTCTTATGAATGCCTTTCGGCAAATACTTGCAAATAAATGTTTTGCAAATCAAATTAATAAACTATCAAATTTTGAGATACCTTTCACCGCTTTTCACAATTCAAATATTGATTTGTGATTTGAATCATTCATTTTTAAAGAAATAAATTAAAATGTCATTTATTTTTAATAAAAATAATCCCACAGTAATGATAAAACTTATTTTGCTAATAAAAAAAATATATTCCTTTATTAAATTTAAACTTTTTCTTCAAGTTCAAAGTTTAGACAAAAGAGTAAGTTTTCTGGTGTCTTATCAAATAAACAATTAACCTACGTGTGTAAATTAGTCATTTTAAGATTACATTTTTTTCAAAATTTCTAAATCACCTCTAAATCCATTAGAATTTTCTAAAGCTATTTTGAGAGCAGATAAATAATAGACTGAAGTTATGTGAGTTGAAAAAATACGATTACAAGTTTACACTTACAATGAAAATATTAGCAAATCAAAACATCTGTACTTTATTAATTCTCAAATGGATCCACTTCTTCATATACCCGTTCACTTGAATTATAGGATTACTAAAACTGAAAGGTTAGCATAAAAGTCTAATTTCAAAATAAATATTTTTTGAGGCATATAATTACCGATAATTAAATAATTGTAATTTTGTAATTACAAACTCACTTATGAACAAACATGTGATTTAAATTTTGAGCACTTTAAATACAAATAGCATTCAAATTGAATCGATTTAATCTTTATTATGAAATTATTTTATAACAAAAAATAATTTATAAAGTATAAAAAACAAATTAATTTTCTAATCAATTATAAAGACTAGGATCAGTATTACAGTACAGGTAACTGTTTACTCAGATTTGCTCAACTCATAGCTGACCACTCAGTTGTTTGCAAAATTATATTTCGTTTTAGGTTTGCCTCAATTTTTGTTTCAATGCAATTAAATTTCTTTATGTTTTGTTTTTCGAAAAAGAATTTTTATACATATAATTCTTTTAAATGTTTGATCATTTATTTTATATATTGAATATTTACTGAATATTCTTAACTTATTGAACTTTAACACAAAGTAATATAAAAATAAAAATAACGAAAAATTTGTTTTATTTAAATTCTTGAAAAATATATAAAATAGAATTTCAATATTTTAGAACAATATAGAATTTCTATATATAGAGTTCATTTGTCTCTTGCCTGTACTTATAATTCTGTGAGACATTTAATATGATACTAAAGTTTATTTTAATTTAAAATTTAATTTTATATATTTTAATTTATAAATTTATAATACATTAATTGTTGTCTTTATAAGAATAGGAAACTATTGCTGTAAAGTCGAATAAAAACGAAGTTATTTAAAATGTTATTTTCTAAATTGATTTTTTAAAACTAATAAATAAAAAGTGACTTTTCAAAAATGAGTACTTTTAAGCGTAAAGCATATGAATTGAGACTTGAAGAGACCTAATGTTAACATAATAAGTGTATCGCACTAAAGATCACACAATAAAGTAAAATAATAATAATATTTTATATTAATTTATATTAATTTTTATGAGTAACTCAAGTGAAGCTTATATAAATTTTTATTAATGCATAACTTATGTCTATCCTTGAAAATCGTAACAATTATTTCAGAAATAAATAATAAATTAACCAGAAATCAAGTTAAATGATAACATGATTTTATGATAAGATCAGCTAAAGTTTTGATGCATTATTTGTTATTATTTGTTTGTTAAACATTCTGATAACATTTATTTAGACGCTACCGAATGCATTGCTATGATTATGGAAGCATTTGTTTATAGTTATAAAGTTTTTGTTATCCCATATCTCTATTTCCATTTCCTTTCTGAGAAAAATATATCTTTCAATTAAATCACAATATGAGAAGTGGTTACAAAACTTTCCTAAACATCTCAAGGATATATCTAAAAATATTTAGTAAGTAATTTATTTCTTCTCATCTTTATGTAGATTACATTAGAATTCATTTGAATTCTTGATGAGCTCTTAATTTTTACCTGAGAATTATGGGCAGCAGTTTAGAAATGAAAAGAAACTACTTTTCCTTACCTGTTGACAGACGAATAAAGAGTGATGACCAAACCCCATAGGGGTTTTCCCTGAAAGGTGCCCATCGTGAGTCTTATATCAATGGAAAGATCTCATCAAGTACTACAAATTTTTCTCTTGGACCAACTCGATCCGACCCCGGAGTAAGACACCAGAGGGAAAAGAAGTCACCATTGTAAATACATTATATATAAATAC